>JAEMTY010000428.1:0-25000 GCA_020423425.1 Chrysopa pallens
ACGAAAACTTTCTTAATCTTTAAGCTATCTAATTAATTTAAAAATTATTTTGAAGAGAATTTTAAGAGTTATAGAGTATAATGCTTAGAATCCTTAAGTTCAAAAGAATAGTGCTAAAATAATATGAACATGCTTTGCAATAAATTTAGAGATGGCATCTTGTTTTGAATGACTTAACGTACCGAAAAGTTTAAATGTTACATTCCATTATTTAAATTTTATTTTGAAATGCAAAAAAAAAAAAAATTTTCCTTATAATAATTGTTTAGTGTGAAATCGGAATTTTTAATGTCGGATAACTTTTCATACTTTTCGAAAAAAATTTATGGGACAATTTTTACCTTAAATTAGTTATTTTATTTTAACTTTGTAGTATATAACATTAGAAATTTAAGATTTGGCGATCGGCTAACCAAAACGAGAAGGTCTAAGCTTGGCTATAATTTAATAGTCGTCATGCTTATGAAATGTATGAGGATAAATTTAATCGTAAAGTTTCCAAAATTCTACATTTTTTTTTTTTTTTAATCTATTGTAATTAGACATAACAATTGAATAATCATTGAATATTTTACGAACTCCTCATACAGTAAAACCATATAAGTCAGTTTTAGTAATAGTTTTGTACACAATCTAGCTGTATTGTTTGTAATAACTGATTGTAAATTTGATTATGCAGATGAAAAGTCTTCTTTCGTAATGCCTGTTTAAGCATATTTCGTTTCATTAATATGTAAAGATTGTAAAAAAAACAATTTATATAAAAAAAGGATGTACAATTTTTCAACACATAAATATTTCAAATAATTGTTTATCAATGAAAGCGCCATTTTGATTTAATATAGTCAAACAATTTTTAAATATTATATAATATATAGTTGCTTACAGTACAAGATTC
This sequence comes from Chrysopa pallens, assembly GCA_020423425.1. Taxonomy (NCBI): domain Eukaryota; kingdom Metazoa; phylum Arthropoda; class Insecta; order Neuroptera; family Chrysopidae; genus Chrysopa; species Chrysopa pallens. The sequence continues at coordinate 899 of JAEMTY010000428.1, forward strand.
TCTTATTAATTGCAAATTTACTTAAAATCTCTTATAGACCAGCGTAGAAGCCTTTAAAATGGTTAAAAATGAAAAAAATTTGAATAGGATGAAACCCATTTGAAACTGGAGAGAATATAACAAAAATGAAAGGAAAAATTGTTTACCGGCGATTTGAGTTCGGGAAGTGGGAAGGGATGAGTTTTTAAGGGTAAAACACGGTTTATCTCGATTTCCAGCAAAACTACAAGTCCTATGGAAAAAAGTTAAATGACAAAGTTTTAGGTAATAAAAAGATCTTTTGTATTTATACTTTTTTCACATTTATTCTCTTCCATTCCCAAATGGTTTCATCCAACTATATTTTTTTTTGGTTTCAATAATTATCGACCGTGGTCTATATCATCAATTCGCTAATATAAAATTTGAAAAACTTGCTTTTCAAAATGTTTCCATTTTTTTTTTTTTTTTTTTAAATAATAATGTAGTATTTTGTACATCCCTATAATTAAATTTCGCACTCCATAAATGTACAACAATAAAATAAAGAAGAAACACAATGAATCATGCGGGGAAGAAGCAGAGGTCTCAAAGTATAGTCTATCCTTGGCTATTATTTTTTTACTTGTACTTCTATAATATTAATAATGTAAAAAATGGAATAACCATTAATAAAGTCAATTGTTTAGATACTCGATATGTGATTGAGAGTATCAATGCTTGAACTAGTTTCAATCATAAGAATTCATAAAATTCTCTAAATATCCATTCCATACAGTTATAAATACACAAGAAAAATATGTATTATGTGTTTATTAACTAAATTTTACCTAAATGTGTGGCAAATCTAAAATGTTATTCGTTTTAAAAAAATTAATATAATAAGTCTACCTTTTTTTATCTTTTATTAATAAAAAGTTGGATTGTGGATCCATTGGACCCAATGAATCGATTTTGTATATTTAAATCGCAACTACAAATAGCAAATTCATATATCAACTTATATTTCAGTTTAAAAAACTGATATCAGTCTCCCATTAAATAACCGAACGTAGTGAGTTATATAGTTTAACGAATTTGAATATCGTTTGCCATTATGTCTCTATTTATATCTGTTAATTTCTTACGCGTGAACCCATTTTGATGGAATTAGTTTACATAGGTTTTTTTTGGGTCTCTTTGGACCATCTGAATAATAAATTTCTAAAATTATTGTTAATCTCACTTGTGGCATGATGAACATACGTGGCCCATATTTTCTCCGTAATGTGAAGACTTGAGTGAGGTCTCAACGGAGCTACTAGTAAATTATTGCTTATAGAAGTTATATGATGTGTTTCTCCCATTTATAAATACAATGCCAAATTGTTTTGTTAAAATATTATGAACATACAACAACCAGGATGACATGATGCGAGCGAAGTGAAGAGGGATTTATCATCATCACAATCATCCACCACCATTCAATTCTTTTTTTTTTTTTTTGCTTGTTGCTTCTAATAACACAGTAAATAAGCTGGAAAAAAACGTAGAATTATGGAAAAGTGGTGGAACAGCTCAAATAATAACAGTGACATAGATAAAAATTATTTTTTGGGATAGTTTTAATGGGGTAGCAACCATCTTCAGTTTCTATTTGATCTCAGGCTCGTGATTAGTGGCCCCAAAAACCCGCTGAAAAACAATTCCGTAGGAAAAATTACGAATTTTAAAAAATTTGTCACTAGCGGTGGTTTTTTGTTGGATTGCAACCATTTTCAGTTGCTTTTTTACCTTAAATACGTGATTAACGTCCCTGAAAAGTCCAAGGAGGCGATTTCGCAAATTTTCTTATCTATGTCATTTCTTTGTGATCAGCGGTGCCGACAGCTCTCGAGAGAAGATTTTCGTGGGGAAATTTTAAAATTTATAAATTTTTTCATCATTGTTATTATTTAGGATGGGAAAATTACCTCAATTTTGTCAACTAGCATAGTGAGGCAGAAGTAAGTATTGATGAATGTTCGTGAAGGTCTAAGGAACCGGAACACACACGAATTTTTAAAATCGTAGTTATTTTAGCACTTTTCTACATTCTCCGGTTTATTTAGTGGGCTATAATTTAGTATGTTACTAGTAAGTACTTACACTGTATAACTTAAATACTAACTAACAACTAGTTTAAAGACGCTGAAAAGGCTTCTTTTTTACTATAATAATAAAATAATAATAACTATATTCTACATCACATCACATCGAGATGATCACTATACACCGGATGTGATTCGTTTACTTCCATATCATATTACAAAACCTATATGTTTTATAATATATTATATGTTGTATTCATGGAATATTTATGACGTGGACAATCTATGTTAATCTATTATCCATAATTATGAACTTCTTAAAACATAAAGTATTGATGTTCAATGTTCACCTCAAACACTAACACCATAACTAAGGAATCGATTTGTTTGTGTGTTTAATAAGTCCTTATTTTCATCATAAAAAATAATACAAATCGGCTAAAAAACCTATAGCACTTAGCCTGAACTTTATCTATAATACATCATCTTATATACTGGCTACATCGAGATTACAAATTTTTAATATATCGTTTAGGAAATGGAAAAACCATTGAAATGAAACTGAAAACTATGTGGATGTGTAAGCCATCCCTATAACTAACTTATGAAAATATATGACTTAACCTAAAAGACAAATATATACAATTAAAATTACACCGGTGCAAGCGTTATCGTGTGGAATGGAAAATATTTTCCTAGTAAGAAGGACTCGATAAAAGTATCAGTTTCATACTCGAAACTTACTTACTCATACACGTCAAAGTATTGAATTTATATATTTCATTATTGCATTAATTTTTTTAATTCATTATTGCATTCGTTTTATGAAAGTTTAGCAATGCACAGTCTTTATTGACATTCAACACCTATACCACCTCTTGGCCACTACTTGCAATTACAGTAAATACCGACATTGAACAGCTATAGACAACTGGTGATCAGGGTATGTACTAAAAATTTTAAAATTAAAAAGAAAAATTGGACTTACATGAGCGTATGTATTCTTTGGCCGGATATCTAAACAAGTACCACTCACTAGTTTGGCTTCTATCATTAAAAGGCAGAGTAATGTTTCTAGTATATTCAACGAGTATTTCTTATGCCAAACATAATTAAAAACTACGTTAAAATATTTGAATTGCATGCATGGGATTGTATGTAGTTAAATTCTCTCATATGTGTGAATTTAAAGTAGTGTATCTCCGTAAATGGCAACTAACCTTATTTTTTATTATAATTTATTTATGTAATCTAATAAATTTATTATATGACAATACACACATCTTTAATTTTTCTTTTTATGTAAAATAACTGGACACAAAAAAAAAAAAAGAAACACTGACCTATGATCATGTTGTCTTTAAATAAAATTATGGAAGCGTAAATTAAGTGAATTTTTTTACACAATATGCACAAAGTCATAAACTGTTTTAAACTGAAAACAAAACAAAACAAAACCTTTTTAAAACAGCGTGTCGAGTTATAATATTAACGTGATAAATTTGTAAACGATTCTTATTTGTTAATGAACATCAGTTCGGGTACGATTTATCCTTCAATGAGTTGTAATCTGACCTAAACTCTAAGTTTGTACGCTAAATTTAAGTGGTTCCACGAGAATCATCTTTGAAACCATTTGAGATGAAGAAAAATTCAAATACCAAAAATATTTTTTAAACCGAAACAATTTTTGTTTGAAACATTTTTTTGTAAGTTCACAAATTGTTCAGATTCGCTAAAATTTCAGCTCAAATACAGCTAATTAATACATATACAATTAAGAAACATATTGTTTTATAAGAAACTCTTAAATCTGTATGGAATACGTATTTAGTGTACTTCATAAATGTTAATTAATAAAAATAGCTCAAACATGGGCCCTCAACCATATGTCAGGTATTTAAACAGTCAGCATTGCTATTTTTTATCGAGTTATATTTCCAACCAATTTATTTTAAAAATTCTCAAATTTTAATGACATCAAAATTAATTTTTAAAAAAAGTTGGTAATAGTTCTTTTATTATTAATAATACTTAAAAAATAATAAAATAAATGATATCTAATCAAAATATTGATGTTAATAAATTTTTCTAAAAAAATTGATTTGTCAATATTATTCATAATTCAAACATAAATGCTTTTAAATTTATTTAATAACATACTATTCGAATATAAATTAATTAATAAAATAATGTTATTCTTATAAAGTTATAAAATAGATAAGGTAAAGTGGGCAAAATGATAACAAGCCACAAAATTAAAAAGGTTTTCTTGTATGAATTTTAAGTTAAATTTAGTGTTATAGTTAAATTTAGTATGAAATGTTTACAAGCTTTTATTTAGTTTTACATGTGCCAAAGTTTGCCTGTAATCAATGCATCATTCCAAACAGAAATTGAGCATACATATTTAAATCGGATGATAATACAAAAATAATACGGTAGCGCTGAAAAAAACTTTGTTCTTCGTCATTTCATTGCGCTTCCATCATTTGATATTAAATACGCCTTTAATTTTTATATTAAATTTTTAAAAATAAACTTTTTTTAATAGCTTAATACTATAAATGATTCTATTTCAAAAAATATTTTTTACTTAATAATTTGTTTATTTGCAAAACTATTAGATAACACATTATGTACGCGCTATTATAAAATTTGCCAAATGGTTTAAAATTCTAAAAATGATTGGAATAAATAAAATTAAAAAATTACATAAAATTTTAATGTTGGAGTTACAAATTTTAATCTTTGACTGTTAGTTTGCGTACATTATGCAGTACCGCTTAAATGAGCATTATATGTAGTACTAATATTTTTGAAAAGGAATAAATCCTTTAGATATCAGTAAAACCAGTAGTGGTAAAAGAAATAATAGATCCAAAGTACAACATCTTCCCCTAGTATAAAGCCTTACCTTCCATATTCCCACCACATATCAACATTCAAAAAAAAAAATGTTATAAAAATGATTAATTAAGTTCAAAGCACTTGTATGTATGTATTAAAATTTTTTTAACAAGTAAATATCTTAAAATTTTTATAATTAATTTTTTTTTTTTTTTTTACTATTTGATTGACTGAAATTTAATATATTATGTTAAGTTGTTAGTTTGCTGTTGATGAATATACTTTTTACTTACAATAGACCAAACCTGAATGGACTTGAGTGTGCAAAAATAGAGTACCGCATTCTACCCATTGTGTTTATTTTAGCTTGTTTATTTAGGATTCGGATGTTGCCACACCAATTTTTGGTTTAATTTTTTTTAAAGACCATCTCCACTCATTTGTCGATAGGGTTTGGAGCTATTTTAATGATTGCTTTTTATAAATTAGGCAAAAATAAACAGTTTGGAACTCCAAAAATTTGTTAGAACAAGTTCCGTTTACATGCTAAAATCGATTAAGATCGAAAAAAAATCTAAACACGTCATGTTTACTCGGACTGCAAATTTTTTATTTTGTTGGATAATTTTTAAAAAATTTTATCGAAGTTTTTTTTTTTTTTTGCTCGTAGAATTACGGTTTATTAGTTATTCGATTTGAAATAGCACGAAAAAGATGAACTTTTCGGAAAAATGATATGAGTTCAAAAGTGTATATTTTTGTTCAATACATCGGTATAAAACAAAACATTTGAACAATCTCAATAATTTCGAAATATCTTCGATAAAATGGAAACGAAATTTTCCAAAATTATTAAAGTTCCTCAAAATTGTTTGTTTTATATTGGTACATTTGACAAGAATGAAATTTTGGGCGCTCCACAAAAAATGGGATGATGTGCTCTATTTTTAATGATGTGCTCTATTTTTCCACACTCAAGTGCATCCAATACTTGGTTTTCAAAGTAGTTGTTGATAATTGAGAACCGAGGGCAAGTTCATTGTCCATAGTTTTTTTTTTTTATAAATATTTTATTTCACTTACTTTTATAATTTATCATAATAAATTCATTAAAATAATTTTGTTTTAATGTTTCTATTTGCTCTTCGAATTTTTATGTACATTCATACGTCATAAGTATGGGTCTTTACATTTCAAGATCGGGGCACATCTTATTGCATTTTCTATACACAGTAATCGGATAATTTTCATGGCATAATATTCTATCAATTGGGTTTTTAAAGTTTAAGGGTTGACCAATTTTCAAGCAATATGTCGGATAATTAGCTAGCGAATCATAAAAAAAATTTATTGGTGATTTTTTACTAAGTTTTAACAAAATTTATTATTTTATTAATACACAAAAAAAATTTAAAATCAAGAAATCAAAAAATTTAGGGGGGGGGTGTAGGTAGAAAAAGATTGTACTTAACAATTTTTACACTTCGGAATACAACAGGGTCTATGATTTATGATAATTTTCGTTAAAAGAAGAATGCGGTCAAAAAATTTGAAAAATGACTTTATTTGATAACATATAGAAGTTCGTAAAACGGGCCTATATAGGTTTAATTGTCTGTCAGTCCAGTTTTGGGGCCTAAAGATTGATGAAATGCCGAGATTGTGTAATGTCTTCTATATTTAATTTAATATCATACAACTGGAAAAGTTTTTAGCCACTAGGTAAGTAATAAGGAGTACAAATTGTTTATAGGATTCGTATTGTATCGGTTTTTTACAAAAAAGTTTCATCCATTATAAATTTGTGAGTTTTTTTTCAACAATTTATCTCAAACGCTAGACAATAAGGGTCCATATCTACTCCGGTTCGAAAAAATGGTTAATCCGGAACTGAAAGGATTTATCTTCCCTACCGCTTCTGTACTATTACTACTCGGACATACATGTAATGTACCTACCGTAATATTTTTATAGTTGGATAATAACATCCAAGTGCCTACAATATTTTATTTTAATTAATTCAATTAATTAAAAATGAAAATAATTAAGTATGAATTATTAATGTGATTTAAAAGTTTAATCATTACTAAATCTATGTAATATGTATATAAATTCATTTAAAAGAAAATAATTAGTATAATAAATAAATCAAATTAATCACATTAATATAAAACCAATAGGGCGTGAGTGATTACCTAACCTCTAAATGAAAATAATTACAAAACTTCCAGTTATCTTAAGGATTATTTGGACATACCTTAGATGAAAAAATTATAATTTTCTTAAAGATTTTTCAACAAAAATTTTATATACCCACAAATTAGACGCGTCCTCAAAAAAAAATTGATAACAATTTTCTGTCCCGTTCAAAAGTTGTAATGGTATTTGCTTGAAAAAATTACCAAATTTCTTAACAAAAACTCAAATAACTTTGGAAAATGCTTATTAATTCCAGCTCCTAGGCGTAGACCGCCTAGGAATGTTTTGTAAAATTTTCACTAAATACTTAATGTTTGTAAGATTTCTTATATGAACTCCTTTGAAATTGCAGTTTTATTTCTTCAAAAAACAAAAATAAAAAAACATGAATTTAATGAAGATTGTACACTACATTTCCATAAATAATCCGAGTGCTCAAAAAAATTTGAGACGGAATTAATACGCATTTTCAAGAGTTATAACAAATTTTGTTGAGGAATTTGGCAATTTTTTTCAAGCAAATACCCCACTGGAACTTTTGAACGGGACAGAAATGAAATACCATGAATAAAACCCATATCTATAAATTTAAGCATACAGGATACATTGTTCGTGTTGGATATTATTTCGTCTTATCTCGAAATTCATATTTTCTCATGGCAAAACTAAAATCTTTATTTTTTTGATTTGGTTACAAACCGGCTTTTGTGAGTCATTTGGAAAACTTTTTTCTTTATGAAAAACATTTAAGTGTTTTTGTTTTATTATAGTCTTTTACCTACTAAATTTTATAATGCCTACTTATAATAGTAACACATTACCGGTTAATTTTTTTTTTTTCTTTTAAATATAAAACTATAAATTTTTAATTACTTTTTTTTTTTTATTAGGTTATAAAACTCTTTTTTTTTTCTTCTTTGCTTTTTATTTTTATTTCACAATCTTTACCTATATAAAAACTAATTACTATTTAAAATTTAATACATAAAATAGCGCATTATTTATAACGAAGAAAATTTATTTGCCAGACATCCTTATAATTTTATCATTATTATAGGTTATGTTAAGCATTTTTAATGATTTTTATTACTTGAATAGTACGATCAACAAAAATTGTAAAATTTTAAAGTAATTTGATGAAAATATTGTATTTTTATGAATGGTGTTTGTATAAAATAAAGTTTTTACCCGACTGCGGCAAGCCAAGAAGAAGTGCTATGAATTTATCAGTCTATGTATGTATGTGTGTTTGTTTGTTTGTATGTACACGTATGTTTCACCATATAGGTTAAACTACTGAACTGATTTTAATGAATTGGGTGTCAATCGATTCGTTATTATAGGCCGGATGATACAGATAGTTGTTATAACGTAAAAAATATAGGTTTCTATTTTTTGTTGGGATTTATCGAGTTGAATACCAAATAAACGACACCAATGAGTCGATTGTTAAATTAACGTATATATTAATTGTATTCCCTTAAACACAAACTATTAAAAAATATATGAAAAAAAAAAAAGTTTAAAAGAACTAAAACCCTACTACGGAAATGTGCTGTTACAAGTACAAAACAAGAAGATATTCACGTCCGAAATTTGATAAAGCAATGTTCAGAGGATAATCGTGGTCGCATGCCAACTTACCATATATTGTTTAATACAAATATCTCTTGCTGTGAGGTGACATGTAACCACGCCTAGCTTCGTTTCTTGGCTGCCTTTTTAGCCTTCCTCCTTAATAATCGCTCTAAACCTAGATTATTCTTAGGGTATTCCATACTTCTTAAGACCAGGAAAAAAACCGTTGTATTAAGTTAACGTTACTTTAAAGTCGTTTGGATATTTTTGTATCCATAAATAGCTGTCTGTAGTGATTTGAATGTTTTTTTTTAAATTGATTAATCTGGATTTTGAGGGGAAACAAATTTTAGTAGAAAATCACAAAACTAAATGAAGTTGATTGAAGTATAGAAAATGTTTAATTTTCATCACATATTCAAATTGCAATTCATTACTTGAAATCGTAATATAGCTATTTAAGGAAGCATATTACGCGTATATTACGTTTTCTGACCATTATATGCAGTGGATTTGTTTATTATTTATAATTTTGTATTTTTATTTATAATATTCATTATAAATTTATTTGCAATTAAGTTTTTTAATTTTATTATTATTTTTAATGTTAAGCGAATTAGTTTAAAAGGTATTATTAAATAAATACCATATGTCAAAATATATACATACATAACTTTTAAATAACCATAATAATTCATTAGAATTATAGTTTATTATAAATGAAGAGAATACTCAGAACTATGATTTCTAATAGACATTTCTCAAAATCAATCTATTTGATGATAATTAATGATTTTATGATAACATTCAATAAATAAATTTTTGTGTTAGCGTATAAGTTGTATTAATTTGCATGTGTATAAGGTAATACGTTTTTTTTTACCTGTCTTTTTATTAGAGTTGAATGAATTCAACCATTTTATATTTGAATTAAAAATACAGTGTGGATCATTTTATATAGTAAACTTTCTATCTATCTATGTTTGTATATTTGTTCTGCTGTAACTGTCGATCCCGCTGTTTGATTTTCAGGAAACATAGCATACAGGTTTATCTCATTTGGAAGTTTAAGGTACAATTTATGGAAAAATTGTATCCCTCATTTTTACACTCCTACTTTTTAGGGAAATATCCAGTAATACTATTTTCTATGCAAATTAGGATGCTCATCAGTTTTTGTAACCAATATGAAATGTACCAATCCGATTAACATGAATATAGAAAGGAAAAAATCAAGAAAATCCAGGAATGGATTTGCCTTAGAATTGTCTCTGGTTTGGCAAACTATTATTTATATTCATACGCACGAATTGCTACTATTTCCATTGACATTTGAAAGTTTTGTACCCAATCCTAATTTCTATTAGTTTTGTCTTTATGAATTTTCTGTGCATACCGCAAATATCTAGGAAATATCTTTTGTGCAGAAATCTTTAGTCCCGTAACTTAAGAGAAATTCACACACAAAATTAGACCCCTATAATGAAGACAATCGCTAACGTAATATACATTGTATTGTTTCAAATTTTCGCGTACAATTAACTAAAAAAATAACTATCCGAATGTTCTAAAATTTGGTATGCACAATCTTGAGAAGAAAACGAAGGGAGTGTTGAAGAGTTTTTCTTGAAAATAGATTCTAAAGTAAAAATCAAATTTTTAGAAATGTTTTCGTGAAAAAGTCTACGATACGACTTACGTTTGCATGTTAATATTATGCTTACCAAATTTTATAACATTTGGATCATTTCTGTATGTATTGACAGATCAAACTGCATGTACGAAAATTTACGTCAATATAAATTCAAATTTGCATGAATCATTATTCTTAAATTATAACAGATCAGATTTCAACAGAAATAAAACTTAAATTCATTCAGTCACACATTTGGTCTACACTGTAGACACAATATATAAACATTTTTAATAATTTATTTTAATGATCAATTCTTTTTGATCAGATTATTTTGCGGAATGGAATGTTAACGGAAATTCCAAAGCAATGTGTCGTTCTTACTAAATAATAATATTATTACTTCATGCTTATTCGTTTGTATGTTATGTTGTCTGCTCCAAACACTAGTGTTTGTGTTTGTTCACTTTGGAACCCAACAACAACCAGAACTAACTTTACACTGTCTGTACTGTGTTGTGCTAACTGCAGTTTTTCTATTAATGTATGTGTACACATATTTGAATGGGACTAACTGACTGATTAAGAATGGTGTTGCATTATATAACTCTGATTCAATATTTGAATCAACTAAAAAAAAAAAATTAATTCACCAAAATGATCCATCCATATGATTCAGTTATTGTATCTGCAATCAAATTGGGACGATGCAATATAAAAAAAAATTGCTTTTTTCCCATAAAAATATGAAACTAGGCTTAATGCCTGACAATATAAGAAAATTCAATTAAAATTGATTCCGAAACGAATAAGTAATAATCGTTTCAAGACTGTTTTCCTTCTCTTTCTTGCTAAGCAAGTTGTATGGGTCATTCTACGATTGGTCATTCTAAAATTTTTCAATTATATAGCATTTCACAATCCAAACCCATTTGTGCATACTAACATTATTTATCTTAAATATTGAAGTGTATATAAGTGCCATGGACATCGATAGGACTTCTTACCGTAGAATGACCCTTTTGTATAATCACTATGGAGATGCACATGTATGACGTCATTTATGAAAATCCCCTTCTTTGTTTAATTAGAAATTTTGAACGTTCATATTTCGGCTAAGTAAAGACGTTCAAATTGAAGTGATAATAAAAATTTGTGCATCTTCCCTATTGAACTAAGTGAGTAAAGTTGTACCAAGAAATTAAGTACAGGTGTTTTTAAATTCAATCGATAACATACGTACTAAATACTAGAAAAAATTGCTATGCTTAATCCATGTTCTTCACGAAAATAAAACTCCATGGTTTATATTCTGTTACAGATGGAATGTGATGGAATATTGTAACCGGGTAGGATACATGCAAGTTCCATGAGAACTAGATAGAAAGTGGTGGCTTTAACCATTGCGAAATGCTGGGTGGAAGATACTAGATCCTTGTTCTTTTTTGCAACGTATATGAATTGAAAGTAGAAATTTCTGATAATTGACGAGTTATCTGAGCCAAAAAGCTTATTTTATAAAATAAGTGTTTTTTTAAGAAAGGATTTTTGGAAATTTCAACTTGAAGAAGAAATACTGTAAACGCGATTACCCTTACCCGTTTTCGTATCAAAATTTATTAGGCTTGCCTTAACGAATGTATAATAAACCCAAAGATGAAGACTAATATCGCATATTTATTTGAAGTTAATAATCACTGGCCTTTAAATTTATTTGAAAATGGAAAAAAATGACAGGTCACATAAAGAGGCTATCACAATGGGAATATTCGTTGTGTTTTTGCCAATTTAAGTGACTTTTCTGTCTATCTTTTTAACAATAATTGTTAGGCGATTTATGCAATACAAATTTTTTTAGCTCCTCATGTACTCCGATGAATAAGCTTCTTAACTATCATTTATTTGTGTTGAGCGTCTACCGATCGATTTTTTTTAAAACGAAAGTAGAAAAATTGGCGCTCTTAACACTACCTTATATTAAAATGAATCAATTTGAAATGAATCAGAATACATCATCTCAACACTATTTAAAAATAACTCGACTAAACATGATATTATGTTTATTATTTCTGTGAATTGATGCAATGCCGGTCCTATAATAATAATAATAATATGGTGGACAATTCCCAAAACAATATAATAACGATACAGTATCGTGTATATTTTAATAATATTTGTGACATCATCAAGTTGTAAGAATACATTTTTATTTGTTTTTTTTTTTTGGTATCTAATAAACTTTTGCAGTTAACGTTATTTAATCAACGGCTTTATAGTGCAATGATCCCACATCAACACGAAACCGTGTGTTGCTTGCATTGTGTTGCAGTGTGTACAATGAAATTAGTACAAAATATAAATTTTCAAATTCTCATCGGCCTGATTCGATAGAACATTTTGTAAAGTTTACACAAAATGTTCTAGTTTTAAGTTTTGGCTAAATCACAAAAAAATTTGACACGGTCGGTCATACTCGCATGTGGGGATGGGGGACAATATCAGGGAAAAACTGAAAAATTGACAGTATTTCGTTGTCAAAATGTATTTTTCATTTGTTCGTGCATAGATAGCATTTCCCACTCTTACAAATGCGTATCGTCGTTTTTTATTATACCAAACGGAAGGTCCCTAAATATTTGGCTCAACCACGAAAAAATTGTACACGATCATACTGACTAATGGAGGGGCGGGAGGTCAATACCAGGGCAAAACTAAGAAATTAGCAGTGCTTTGTGGTCAAAATTCATTTTTTCATATTTTCCTAGCATTTATCACTCTTGTAAATGAATATAAGTACATTTTAAGCATTAATTAATTCTATTAGCAACCTAAAAGTTTGTACATAAATAATGTTGAAAATGCCACAATTAAACAGTAGTTATGCTTTTTAGGAAATTATTGCATTAAGATGCACATTCAAATTGCACATTCAAATAAATTCTGGCACAGAAATGGAATTTTTAATAATAATTTAATCAAATTAATACGTAATACAGAGTTTTTAATCGATTTTTTTATAATATGATTAATTTGAATGAGATAAAATTTAAGGGTGATTAAATGAATCTCAATTAATATAAAAATAATCGTAATTACGGTAAAAAAAGATTTATAAAATTAATCATTCCTCGTTAATTTTATTAAGTAGATTAAAGTATTTTTAATAAATAGAAAAAATTTAATGAATAGAATATATTTTCAGATAAAATTCAACCACAATGATTCTACTGATATTTTACGTAGTTGACCTAAAGTAATTACGTGATGTACATTATCAATCATTACCAGTCATTAAAGTGAAGCCAACCTGTGCTATAACTCTGTTTCTAGAAATGAAGCTAAAACTATAGATTTGAGAAAAGTGTGGATTTAATTATTTCAAATGTTTTGAGTCAAGTAAAATAATGTTACACAATTCGTGTAACTCTCTGTAGAAAAACATTTCTAAATGTTCATTCAATAAAAATGACACAATATGACAAAAAACGTTTTACGCCCACAGAATTTTTTTTTCTACGTTTTAAAAAAACGTCTTACATCCCAAATAGATTAAAATTAATAGGTTGAATTGTTTTTTTTTTTCATATTATGAATAAATTAATTATGTATATCATCGGATTAGTTTTATACATAATCCGTATCTTTATTTGCATCTGTATCTTCTAATATATCAAATTATTGATATATTAAATTATACCTTCGATATAATCGGTAACTTTATTACGTTTTAGAAGCTTAAGCTAGACAAAAATTCCGTTATTTGTCATTAACAAAGTAATTTTTCCAACATAATTTGATACTAACATAAACAACATGGTAATTTTTAAACTAAAAATCTGATAGATTTAAGAGATTTGAATCAAATAATTAAGAACGATGATAGTATCTAATTTGTGATATTTCCTATAACAAAACGATTTTCTTTTTGTTTCAGGAAACCCGACTACACCAAAGGTATATTTCAGTCAATTGGATTCAAAGAATTTCATGATTATTTAATGTTGAATGAAATCGACCAAAAATCCACAAATGGACAAAAATTATTAGCCAAAGGCGTTGAAGATTTAAAAATGGTTACACGGAGATATGCTCGTAAACAAAATCGTTGGATTCAAAATAGATTGCTTGGAAATCCAAAACGCCAAGTATGTATTTATAACTGATAGTCGGATCAATGAATCATTTTTCTTCATATGCACAACCATATAATAAACCAAAAACCATTTATGAAAATTTATCTGATTGGTTTGTCATAAAATTTCTAATTTTTCACAATGTCTTGATTAACTTTTTATCTTATAAATAAGAGGCTAAAAGCTAAGGCACTCCAGACCTGCATCATAATTAGAGTTGTACCGTCTAAGACTTTAGCTGACTAGCCGATTAAGTGATTAGTCGGCCGGGAGACCAACCTATTATTCGACCTAGTCGTCCGATCACAGAAAAAAAAATTAAAGAAGACATTTTTGTATTTGACAAATATTTGACTAGGCTATGTATGGTTATAAATCTGATTGATTTTGTTTTTATGAAAGATGTTTAGATATTTTTTAAATGTTTTTTATTTTTTTATTTTTACATTTTATCATGTAAAACAATTTTGATTCAATATTTCTAATTCTAAAATAAAAATAACAAAATATTAATTAACAGTCAAGGTTTTTATTTAGTGTAAAACCTCCTAAATAAATTTTATTTAGAAATTCATACATAAGTTAAAAGTCGGATAGTCGGTGCTGTTTATCGAATAGTTGCCGACTTCGAATGTGACCGGATAGTCGGCGTTACTTGAAATTTTGTGTGTCTATTCTCACTTCTGTAAGAATACCTGATATCTGACTAACAGGGACTTATACAGGTACCAGGTAAAACAAGTGCGCAATAAACGGACTTAACGTTAAAGTATAAGGCCTGGGATTTATATATTATGTTTAAATAACGGTTTTCAGTTATATTTTATGAACACAGAGCCATGCGAAGGTCTAGCACCCCCAGTGTCGGTTTAAGGTCAAATACACCGAGAAGACGTATGCTAAGAACCATTTCTGTCAAACCCACGTCATTGTATATTCATTCCTTGCAAGGATGTTATGGAACTCTTTAACCGTAACCGTAACGTTTGGATATCCGAAAAAAAATATATGCGTTACCGTAATTGATTCCGTAATAAAAGTTTCGGATGACTTCGGATAGGGTGAAATCTAAAATCTAAATCTTACAATGTTTGTTATAATTGCTCAGTCCTAACCAACTAGTAATTCAGTACTAGTGCTGTAAAAGTAACGAGAAATTGTGGGCCTGTTATTGTTACTTATATAAATTGACCGTTGTGCCAAATTAAAATCCAGAAATGAGGACATATCAATACGTTTTTGTATCTTATTTTCACACAATTCCATAAACATCTAATATCCCCGTAACCGAAACTAACGGATAATGCGAAATAATTGCATATTCGTAATCATATCCGAAAGCAATAAATTATTATTCCAATGCAATTTTTTTTTTAATTTTTAAATAATAGTGATCATGGTTTATGTATCTTCTACTTATAATTATTATAATTATAAAAATTAAAAGAAATGCGTAGTCCATCGAGTTAAGAAGAATGTATTATATAACATGTATTATAATTATGTAAAATAAATATAAACATTGTTTTAACATTTCAGAAATACTTATTTCAAATAAAAGTTGTTTGTTTAAAATAAACAAATATTTATTTTATTTTAAGAACTTTTCTTGTATCTCTTACGATAGAAAGAGGGGGGTGAAAATTAAAGCGCCATTTGATGCCTAAAATACATTGATAAAATGATTGTCTTTTTTCTGCTATTGTGATGAACAGATAGATTGGCAGACGAAAATAGACAAATTATAACTAAGAGTTAAGGCTCGTCAAACGTACATTTAAGTGTAAAAGCTCAAATTTTTTCTATACGTAATTATTGTATACTAGGCAAGCCTTCCATCCTTAAAAACAATAGGCTGAAAATTAATACCCCGTAAACATTGTTATCTACATAATTGAGAACGCTTAGAAATTGGAACGTTTATACTCCAACGTACGTCTGGCGGGTATTGGCTGTTAGTCCATTACTTGTTTCTAGAATATACTTACGTATTTAAATGTCACGGATGTAAAGTTTTCAGATATTTAATTTTAAATATAATTTAATCTTTATTAATTTTAGGTACCACCATTATATGCATTAGACTCATCGGACGTTTCAAAATGGGATGAAAATGTTGAAATGCCAGCATTTGAAATAATTGATTGTTATATATCACAAACAGAATGTAAACATAAACCGTTACCCGTAAATCAAACAGAAAAAGGTGAACCACTTTCAAAATGTAAGACATATGTTTGTGAAACATGCGAACGCACATTTGTTGGTGATTTACAATGGAATGTACATTTAAAATCTGGAAAGCATCATCGAATGCTTAAAAAAATTAATAAACAACAAAATGTGGAAACAATACAACAAAATGTAGATCAAGCAAAACAAGATGAATAACATTTTTTTATCAAAAATACATTTTGTTCGATGTTTGTTTTTTTTAAATGCTGATTTGTATTATTTTTTTTAATAAATTAAAAAATATGTATAAACAAAAAAAAAATACAATAAAATTGTTGAGAAATAAGAATTTTTTAATTTATTTTTCAAATCATGATAATTTGTTTTTATTTTGATGTTAGAAATCAAATAGTTTTACATAAAATGAAGACGGAAAAAGATCGTCGCAACTATTGTATTTATTCTAGGCCAGATAATACCAAAATTAATAATCTTTTCAAATGTGTAAACTAATTGAAAAGAAAGAGTCCTATTCAAATCTGTCCATCGGATATGAATATAATTAAATAGAAAATGAGTGGTTTAAGCAAGGTCCACATGACGAACTTTCAAATGAGTTGAATAAAAAAACTATCATTTGTTCATTATATGATTGCTTTTCTTTTTCTTACTTTTTTATCCTCAATATAAAATGGCCACGTCGATATCATTATTTGTTCTCCAGATTAAAAGCAAAATCCATAATTACTATCTAAAATGATAAAACATTTCTCAAACAATTTTCTGTATCCAACATTTAATATCTCAAAAAAATAAACTAAAAGTGTAAGCGGACTCTGGAGGTGTCATAATAGATAATTGCTTTTATGATTATATTTTCAATAATAAGAAACTATAATTTTTTATTTCAATATATAAAATCAAGTAGAAAAAGCGATAATAATAATTCAGTATTGAAATTCATGAATCGATTTTCATTTGAATCAACAATTTTGAATTTTTTAATTATTGGTATGGACACTTTTTTCTTGTAAGTGTCCAAATGTGTTTAATAAAATCTAGAAACAAAAATAAATTGTCTAAATTCGGCATTATTATCCTCGTTATATATATATATATTTAGATAGTGCCTGTCTTTTTTCAGATCAGTACTTAGGCTGACATCTTTAGTAATTTCTTCAAACTAACTTTGTACCTAATTTTCTCATATGATTTCTTAATTCTATGAATCAAACAATGACCTCTATATTTATCAAATGAAAGATATAGTAAATATTTCATTTGATAAATATAGAGGCCATTGTTTCATTAGAACAGTAACCAGAGTAGTGAGACAGACAATATTGTTACAGAAATTAACATAATAGGTAAAAAAATTGTAGAATTGGTTATTCATATTTTTAAATCCCTAATCCTTCGACATTTTGCCTCCATCGAAATACGTTCGGGTTAGATCAACCCATTAATACGAATACAGAATAAAAATGCTCCCGCTTTGCTTTTTTGATATTAGTCCATTTAAACCAGCAATTACTTTTATTTATGCATAATTTATTAAAATTATTAATTTCGATTTAAATAGCAACCGTAAAACTATGATGCCGTCACACCTAAAGAGTCGCACTATAAGAATCAAGGTCATCATAGTCTTACGGTGGCAAAAAAATGATTTATCATGTAAGGAAGAACATGTTGAATTTTTCTTCGATGTCCGAGAAAGTTAATTAGTTCAGGAAATCACAGATAGAAGCGAATACAACACTTGGGTTTGTTCACTGGAAGCTAATAACTTGAAAAATTTCAATTATCCACACCGAATAGTAATTCAGAAAAACAAACGCCATATTATAAATAGACTCTAGGATTATTCCGTTTTTTTTTTTTTTTTTTTTTTTAATTGAATATTACACATTTTAATGGGTCTAATTACATAAATAGAATATAATCATCTGAAGAGTTATGGAAGAAAATTTAAGGTAAAAGTATTATTTCTACTCTTGTCTAAAACAGATACACATGCGGATTATAAAGGTTGGTTCGATATCCATTTTGATTCATAATATAACAAATCTAAAAATACGGCGTCATTTATTTACATAATAAATTGTGCTTTTTTAAATTAAATAATTCTCAAAAGTTTGAAATAATTTTTATGTTAAATTAAAACTAATATACAAACAAAACTAAGTAATAACAATTTTAACAAAGCAACATCTTAAAAATTAACATCTTCCGTAATTAATTTTCTTGGTGCTCGAAAATCATAATTCCGAATGTGCGGAAATTCATCACAAATTTCATTGTATGCTCGGCATAATTTTGCAAATTCCCCATTAGTAATTTGAAATGGTCGTGTAGTTGGATCGATATCAGCAATTGAAAATAATTTCATTCCCAATTCATCTCTCATATCGTCTGGAAATAATACTTCACCACCACGTATAGCATATTTTTGTCTCATATTAAAAATATGACGAAGTACTTTTTCAACCAATTTAAATGGCAAATCTGTTAATGGTTTGGATAACGGTGTTAAAGTCACAACTCCCACATCTACTTCTGGTTTTGGAACAAATGCTTTACCGGGTATTGTAAATACGTGATTCACCTTACACCAAAGTTGGCATATTACAGATAAACGGCATCTTTGTGAAGACATAATAGGTGCACACATTCTTTCTGCTACTTCTTTTTGAAATGTTAGAGTCATCCGAGTGCGTCCATTACACCAAGCTGATTTTCGTTTGGAAATAGATTCTAACCAACGAATAATCAAATGTGTTGAAACACTGAATGGTAAATTTCCAATTAAAGCAATGGGTGGTGGTTTTTCATTCCACGTATGTTTCGGAGCATCTTTAAAAGCTTCTTCAAGATTGTAAGACATAATATCACCGATTACAATATCCATTTCTGTACTACCTTCACAGGCCTCTGATAACAATTCCAAAGCTGGTAAGAATCTTCTATCTTTTTCAACCACTATTAATTTTTTTGGAAACTGTCGAATTATCGATCGTGTAATCCCACCTGGTCCTGGTCCGACTTCACACACGTAATTTCCGTCAATGTGACCGGCAGCGCGTACAATTCGATCTGTGATCCTTTCATCTAACAAAAAATTTTGTGATAATTGTTTCAAAGCACGTAATCGATACAATTTTATAAGATCCCGAATTGTTGGTAATGGAGGAAGACGCCTAGTTAACTCGACAGATGCCATGTTAAAATACGTTTAATATACTAAATTATAAACTTGTAGTTTTTTCGGGCTCGTTAAAATCATCCAAAAATTTTTCTTGTTGAACAGCCCACATTGAGTAGAAATAAATACTAAAAACTCCAGTACCGACAATACAACCTGTAATTATATTATTTCTTCGTAAACGTTGCAATTTTTGAACTCGCTCCAAGTTTTGTTTTTCAATTAATTTCATAAATCCCAATTGTGTTGGATTAATTTTTTGATTTTTAATATCCACTTTAGGCATACGATCACCACTTTCGCCCATAATTGAAAATATAGCAATTCTTTTTATAAACTTTAAGTACTAGATTGACATATTTCAATAGACTTATACAAACGGATAGTGGATTTTGTACACTGTTGCCATATTTATTTCTACTAGTTAACTACCATTTTAACAATATGGTAAAATATTTCTATTTATATAATTTATACTTATTATAATAAATCAATACATATTATTTTAAACAAATTAGTCGCTGAAAAAATAAATATTTTGTATACACTAACCTTATTTTGCATATATTTTTGTCGCTACCATTTATGTCTTAAAATGACAGTTCATTAATGTTGGTACGAAACAGAAAATTTATCAGTGAATCCGAGTGACATTATTGTGAGCGAATAAAATTTTCTTTTGGAAATATTTACAAAATAAATGATATATTTTTGAATAAAGTGATTTACACTGCATTTTTAATAAGAATCTTTTATAGAAAAACTTTTAGAACATGTTAAAATTAAAATAATTTTAAAACTTGAACTTTAGTGCCTTATAAATAAAACAAGGATAATGGAAACAAAAACATCTGATAACTGTGAGTCATCAACAAAAGTGCGAAGAAAAATCAGCTTATCCTATTTAAAGAAAAGTCTAGTCAATAGAAAAAAATCACCTCAATTGGCATCAAATAATAAAACTTTTTGCTGTGATCAAAATGAAAGTTCCTCCTGTAATTGCAACAATAATCGTGTTGGAATCTTACAATCTTTGCGTAAACAAATTCGAGATAATTGGAATATATTTCGATCAAAACAAAAAATACAAGTTACAAACAGTACCCAATATGATTCGTCAGTTGGTTGGGGCGGAAACGATTTAGATCAACAAGAATCTTGCCTAACACCAACTTTACCTGAAATTCCACCTAGATTACATGAAGTGGATTCAAATTATGCTGATTATAGATTAATGCCATCATCAACTGAAGAAAATAATTCATCTCCAAATATATTAAATGGCGATGTAATAACGTCGTGTTTTCTAGATTATCGAGACAATTTAATACAGGAGGGTTTGACAAATAAACTGTTTAATTTAGCACGTTGGGGCTGGTATTGGGGCCCATTATCACCACATGAAGCTGAAGATAAATTACGAGAACAGCCGGAGGGTACATTTTTAATACGCGATTCATCTGCAGATCGTTATTTATTAAGCGTATCATTTCGCAGTTGTGGTAAAACATTACATAGTCGAATTGAACACAATTCAGGATTATTTAGTTTCTATGATCATGAAGGATTCTCAAGTATTGAAGAATTAATAAGTCATTCCATTTTATCATCACAATCATCTGTATTTTGTTATTCTCGACCCAGATCACCAACACAACCTGCATTTCCAGTGCGATTAACAAAACCATTGTCACGATTCACTCAAGTAAAATCATTACAATATTTATGTCGATTTGTGATTCGTCAGTGCACTGGATTGGATAATATCAATAAATTACCCATTCCACCGACATTGCAACATTATTTGCTGGAGGCTTATTTTTAAGAGATCTCAAAACTTTCTCAATAATTTGGGATAATTGCTTAGTAAAAACACGAGAAAAATGGGAGAACTTTCTAAATGTGTTTATTTATACACGAGTTTTCTATAATAATTTAGATTTCTAAATTTATTTATTCCAAGCTCAAATATTTCGAAATATAGTCTCAAATTTCAAAGTTTTTATCTTCAACATTATAACAATAAGTTTATTTCAAATAAACTGGATACTAATATGGAATTTTCCGAATATCAACCGTTGTAGAATTGAAAAAAATTTAATTTCAATATTACGAATTTTAACAAAATGATTATAAAAAAGTTATTTTTCACTTTAATTTTTAAAGTAAATAAATTTAAATCATTATCTGGATTTATCAGCAAAATCCCAAGTTTTACAACCCGAAGCTCGTTTCGTTAATAAAAATGTAAATTATCCCAGTTAGTAATTTTAATCAAAACAAATATATGGTATTTAATATATCAAAATTTTTATAAAAGACTATATTTCGAAGTTTCTGTGCTTTGAAATGGTTTATTATTGTAGGAAAAAGTGTAATAAAGTTCTCGACTTAAATAAAACTTCCAAATGACTACGATGAAAACTCGTCTCTTTCAAAGATCATGTTATTTTGTTATATGTTTATTTTGCGTTGTTTAATGTCACCTTGTTTATGAAATGTTTTTTTTTTCATTAAAATATATTTCATTATTTAAAATAACTTCACAATTGTTATTTCGAAAATTTTACAAGTTTTATTAAAACGTTTTCTAATTTTAAATTATAAGTTCCATTTAGATTTTAAGGTTTACAAAATCCTTACTCATTTTATTTTTTATAATCATAATTTTTTTATATTTTTTATAACATAAAAGCAACAATAAATTAGGGTTATAAGGCCAATTGTAAAAATATGTAGGTATCCAAATAAGTTTTTAAATGCTCAAGTAGAGAGATCTTTGCGAATGTTTTAATAATTCCGTAATTCAATAAATCCCGGAACAATTCTAGCATGTTTATAAGCTTTTTGATTTGTTTCGAGTTCTGTAGATTTCTCTGTTTAAAGGCAGCTGGTAAATTATATAAAATATAGTGCAATAAATGTAAAAACTATACTAAAATTCAATTTTACAAGTTTTCATAAAACAATGTAATTTGGGAAGATACTATTAAAACATTCTAACCACTCTTTGAAATCATGAATAATATTTTAATTTATATATACATATTTAATCATATAAATCTGTTTTATATATTTGTTTATAATGGCCATATAACCTTAAATTGTGGGGTTATTTTAAAAAATCGTTTTATTGATATTCTGAATTGTTTGTTTTTCCTAACGAAAATTTTTCTATTTATTTGAATATTTTTTTCTCCGATATTCTGAATAAAAAATCAACGATTATTATTCGAGTTAGAATTTCATTCTAATTTAAAATAATTATGTTGTATTCTGTGTAATATTAACTATAAGAATGTATGTTGTAAGTTAAGAGACATTATTATGTATTATATAAATTTATTATATTAATTTTTATATAAATTTGTATTTGAACCCCCGACAGTTAAATTATTTATTAAGTTTTGTCACTAAAATATGAAATTTCATTTTTCAATATTTTCAATAGGACAGTAAAAAAATTAAACGACACATGTTTTCTGATTTTTTTCAAGGTTCAATTTTTATTAATTTCTATTGCAACGTATCAATGATATTTTTATTAGTTTGAAATTTTTCATATAAAATATAAAAGTAGCTCTTATTTTTAGTAAACCAATTCTTAAAAACTCTCCTCTTTTCAAAATATGTCCTATTCGATTCTATTGAAATTGAATCGGAATGATTAGAATTCAGTAGAAAATCATTTCTTATAGACCAATACCAAAACCTAACAATCCTACAATACCAAAAACTCGAAATCAATCTCAGCGTTTTTGTGGTACTAATATTGCTGTATCAGTATTTCTTAGAAATATGGATGGTGACTTATATTTTCTTTTACTACAATTAAAGAATCTTTACTTCACGAACAAGTAAATGAACTTTTTTAAACATTAAAAATAAGCGAAATACGGAAGTTCAAGCTTTGATTAGAAAAAGATAGAGATATAATTATGAGCATAGTTGCAGCTTAGAATCTTCATAAACACTAAATTTGTTATAATTTGTATATGAATTTGCTTAAAGAACCTTCATAGACATTACTAATTTTTATATGTTCTGCGTATGGAGTTTCTAAGCAACTACGTGATGCTCCGTTTTGAAACAAAAAGGTGGAAAATAAATTTTGAGATCATATACCTCGTTTTCGAACCAACTTTAGTTTAATTTTCGAGTTTTTTTTATAACGTTGAATCTATTTACACGATGGCTAAAGTAGCAACCACCCTTTTTTTGAATAATCGTTTTTTAGAAGGCAATCTTAAGAGGTCAATTCCAATTCATAGTTTAATTCAA
>JAEMTY010000429.1:0-25000 GCA_020423425.1 Chrysopa pallens
TGGGGTTTACAAATAGTGTGGATTCATTAACGCAACATAAGTAAACACAAGATGTAAACATTAATCATTTTTATTTTAATTGTATTTAAATATTTCGATATGGAGTGAAACGAACAAAATACAATTTATTGAAATTTATCAACATAAACAAATACTTAAAGTGAAGGTACTCTGTTTGGTAAACAGATGGAACGCTATGGCAACATAGCAACACCTACATTATTGGTCTCGTAACATGCAAAATGTAACTGTACAAATTTACGATATGATGTTAAGTTAAAAACAAATGTTGCACGTGTGTGTACACTGTTAAAGAGTTTGCAAAACAAATGAATACTAAGATAAAACAGACTTCTGTGGTATTATAGTTCTGATGATTCACAAATATACTACTACCAACAAGCATTTCGAAGTATTATACAATACAATATGTATATTGCGTTTCAGTCGTCAGTCGACATTCTGTTACGTGATAAGTTATGTTTATATATGTATGTATATGTGTATATGAGCAGACTGACTGACCTGGCGGCGAGCAAGAGGCAACATAATAACACCGGGTTTGATCAGTTTGATGAGATATATAGTGGTGGGTATGTATATCTCGATAAAGAAGAAATGTGATGTTTTTTATAATAATCCTATGTTGCGCAATAATATTACGCTTCTTTTAAATAATATCAACAACGTCACTCAAGTTTTCATTAAAAAAAAAAAAAATGAAACCTGTTGTATGTATTATATATACCTTAAACTAATAAGGTATTATCCTTTTTTAGACGTTATACCGTACCATTAAAACATTTATTTTTGTGTTGAAATTCACAAAATTAAAGTAGAAAATTTCAATTAAAATACAAAAATTAATGTCATTTTATTATCCATAAGGAGGTGAACCGCAATTCCTATTATAAAACGAATAATGTGTTTCTTAAAATAATATATTTTTGAAACGGACACCGACTGCTATTATTACGGAGTCATATGCTTGGAGGTATATCTTCAAAAAAAGATATCATTGATAGTATACAGCAATATACTAGTTTGAAAAAACTTTTTTATTACATCTTACAGGTTATATTTCCAGATTGATCTCGTTTTAACCAATCACAAAAAGGGGGAGATTATCATTTTTAGTGATTGTACATTACTCAAAGGACATTTTCATTGATTAAAATTAGAACTAAAATTTTACCGAAAAAATGAACTAAAAAGTGTAATAACAAATTATTTTTAATTAAAAACTACATTTGTGCTATAAAAAGGTATTATACTTAATTACGACCCCTCCCCCATATTTGAAAAATCTATCAAAATTAAAATTGATTGTTTCTTTATTCCTTTAGTATAATAACATTTTAAAATTGTAACCATGAATTTTATTATAAACCTAAAAAGGATTATAAAGAGGTAAGAGATTTTAAAAATTTTGTTAATTTTAAACAGTAAAATTTATTTAACATAATTCTGGTAATTATTAAATACAGGTAAAAAATTATCTTTCTTTGAAATTTTTACTTTTATTATATATATTCTCATGTTTTTAGTTTTTAGTTAAAAATATTGTAATAGTTTAAAGATATTTTATTTTACAATTAGAATAAAAGTTTGTGGTGTTTTTATAAAAATTTGTCGAAACTTGTGTACAACAAAAAAATAGGTACAAATTTTTGAATATAGCGATAAAAAAACAAATAGCTCGAAAGATTTTACGAAAATACAAACAATTTTTTGTAGACAAGGACCTGAATGGACTTGAATTTACAAAAATATAGAACCGGTTTCTTCCTATGAAATTGTATTAGGAATTGCTTAATTAAAGATTCGAATGTTATAGGAGTTATTTTTTTACCAATTTTATAATAATATAATAATAATAATATAGGTAATAACAATGCATATTATTATTATACATGTAATATATTATTATTATACATATATATACTGTATAAGCATTTGATGACTGCCAATTAAAAATAACCCAAACAATAAAATTCAATCATATGTCGGGAATCTAAACAATTAACCCTGTTAGTTGTTATCTTCACTTGTTTGTGCATTTCAGTTAAATAGCTAGTCGGAACTTCATATACATGCTCAGATCTATTAAAATAAAAATACAAAAAACTGAAACGTAGAGTTCAGGCCATTCAATTATGATTTCAGAACCTTCAATTCAGATGTCTCAACTCACACTTTTCTATTCTAATTATTTTATTTCTTTTTATAAT
This sequence comes from Chrysopa pallens, assembly GCA_020423425.1. Classification (NCBI taxonomy): domain Eukaryota; kingdom Metazoa; phylum Arthropoda; class Insecta; order Neuroptera; family Chrysopidae; genus Chrysopa; species Chrysopa pallens. The sequence goes on from JAEMTY010000429.1 coordinate 2,232, forward strand.
CGCAATGACGTCAAAATGATATTTATAGGTCTAAATTTAAGGACATTTTTATGTAACACGTACATGGATTTATTTTTGTGCATGTCCTTGAATTGTTGCTGATTTAATTAGTTGAATATAATTTTAACCGCGGCTATTTTCTATACTCTATAGGACTTGTAGTATCTTTTTTCTATAGGACTTGTAGTTTTGCCGGAAATCGACATAAACCGTGTTTTACCCTTAAAAACTCACCCCCATCGACTTCCTGATCACAAATTGCCCGTAAATTATTTTTCTTTTCATTTTTGTTATATTCTATTTCGTTCCCGAAACCCATTGTATTTTTTTTTTGTTTTAGTTTTTAACAATCTTTTTAAAGACTTCTTAGCCTGGTTAATCATTTTTTTAAACAAAAAACTTTTTAAAATTTATTTATCAGATGAAAAACGATCGAAGTAAATTTAATAAACAGATATCATATCATTAAAGTGAAAAGCTTAAGGGTTGATATGTGATATTAAATTTTAAGTTTAATCATTGAAATTAAAGTATATCAAAGAATAAATAATGCGCTTCGAATGTAATAAAAAAAATAATACGTTGTCACCGTTCATTTAAGATATAAAATCGACTTAAAAAATACCATTCAGTGTATTATTTATTTTGCCGGAAGTAGCATGCATGTGATACTGAATAAAATTCAAGAAAACAAAACCTTTTATTAAACTCATATTAAAAACAAAAAATATTTTTAAAATCTATTCATTTTTTTAGAATCTTTAAAAAAATAAATAAAAAAAGGCAAGAGGTGTTACCGTTGTCATTTGATGAAAAATTTTAATTTTTTTTGCTTTTTATTATTTAGATTAATGTAAATTATAAAATAATATTTCCTCAACTATTTAAAAATTGCTGCATTAATTTTATAAAAAAAAATTTTTTTATATTGACAACAAAATTTTCGTTTAATTCATTAACCCCGTAAGAAAATCAACACAAACTAAATTTTTCGCTTGCACTGACCACTAGAAGCAAAAATTGTTATAGATTTTCTTTAATTTGTATTCCTAGCCAGCATATTACAGCTGACTCAAAAATAGTTGTTTTTTTTTACTTTTTTAGTAATAAAAGGTCTTGTTTTTTGTTAAATTCGACTCTGACAAGGTTAAAAGGTCAAAAGATTATTTTTTTTTTAAAACATACAAATTGATAAAATACAATTTTCTTTTGGTGACCACAAAAATTATAAGATAACGATGAATATGGTCAGCATAATATTGAGTAGCCTGATAAAATATTAAAATATCAAATAAGTTACAAAATATGTTTTAATTCTTAAGTAGTATGAATATGAAATCATATTTTGACATTGACTCAAGGTTTATTAATGAACTAAAAATATTTTGTTTAAAAATTTGCCACAAATATGAATTTGCTTTATGCAAAGTGTTTTGTGTCAAATACAAAAAATTATTAAAATCATGTAATAAAGATAACAACTAACATTGTTACTTATTTAAATATTACAGAGCATACAGTTGAGAAACAATGTTGAGAAACTAAGTATTTATACTTAAGGCTAATCAAGAATAATCGAATTTTTATAAATTGATTAATTTTTTTCTATTTGAATTTCTAATAATAAAGACGATTTCTAGAAATTAAGATTGATATTTAAAATTTAAAAATTTCGATTTAGCGAAAAAATTTCCAGTATAATAATATGTATTGTAATTACCAATATGTGTGATAATTAACTAAATTGAAGCTTAAATTTTGGCGACTCTTAACAATTTACGAAAAAAAATTTCAAACAAAAGTTGTTTGTTTCTTTGATTTTTTTGTATTTTAATTTTTCTTATATCTTTTATAGTTTAAAAGTTGGGTCAAGTATCTCAAAGAAATAAACATTTCTTTTTGTATTTGAATTTTTCTTATATCTTGTATAGTTTAAAAGTTGGGTCAAGTCCATTGGATCGATTTTGCTCATTGACAAGCTTAAACTCACTTTTAATTTTAAGAATACATCACCAAAATTTTAGCTCGTTATCTAATTTTTTTGTTTTTGGGTTATCGTGATGGCGGACGGACAACCAGAAATGGGCTAGTTAGAAGTTGCTATGAACACCTATACCAAAATTGTGTTTGTTCGATAAACATTTCCTAGAGGTCAAAACTTTAAACTTAAACTAATATACTCTCATACTATAACATATTATGTATGTCGAGTATAAAAAGTCCTATCAACTATATTTTTAGAGATATTAATTTCTCTAACCATTTGAAAAATTCCGAATTCGAATACTTTTGAGCCATTAAAAATAAATATAATATTTTGTATACATACATACACTTGAAAATACTACACAACTTATTTTATTACATTAAAATCTTGGTCAATAAGAAAGGGGGGAAGAGAAGGGGCGGGGAGGAAGAAGAGCTAATAATAAAAATAATGAATGTGACATCCAATGATCAATTAATATCGATTCTAATCAGTCTAATCTAAAGTTGTCAATAATTAAAAGATAATATGGCAACCATATTGCAAAAAACTTTAATTACGTTGTTCTACATATATATCATTTCAAATAAACTGAACTTTTAAAATTTATAATCTAAATATATAAAAAAAAATAATAAAAATTTAATAGGTTTACATTATTTCAGATAAATTGAATAATTTATAATTCATTTAATACGAAATATAGTCTATATTAATCAAAATACACAAAAGACCTTTAACCAAAAAAAAAAAAAAAAAAAACAATTTTAACATTTAAATGAATTAAGTGGATGTCGACCATGGGATTTTAATATATAAAAAAAAAACTCTGATTTGGTGTACAGCAATAACCAGTAACAAATCTTATTTTAGGTCATTCTAAAGGTAAAAACCTTGAATGTATATTCAACAATATTGAACATACTACAAGCAATGGAGAAGCTGCCCGACATGCTTACCAATAAGCAACGAGAAAGTTGATTACATTATTTCATGAGTTGTGGATAATCAAAATAACGAGTTGATCACTTTGTTTATGAATATCAAATAGTTTTTTTTTTTTTTTTTTTGTTTCAATATAATTTTCATTGTATGAGCACGTGGTGAAAAATCCATGTACAAAATGATGTATCATCTAAAGAAACTATCTAAATTATTTTTAAACGAAAATTTTTTTGAAGAGATGTATGTTATGAATAACACAAATATTTAAAATGAAAAACTTAAGATATTGTTATTTTAAGAAAATGGTGACTAAAAATAAATTTTTAAATGTAATGTATTTGATTTTGCTGTAAAACTAGGTTTAGTCACTATTGGTTTAGAAAAAATTAGTTTATACTTAATTTTTATATTCGAAAGTGTACAAAATATGAATGAGCCAAATCAGTTTTGTCCAATGAATCCATTATCCAACGTTTAAACCATAAAAGATAGGAGAAAATTCAAAACAAAAAATGATCGTTTTTCAAAACAAACAACTTTTTTTTTGGAACATTTTTTCGTAAACTATTTAGATTCGCTATAATTTCAGTTCAAGAAAATTCAGGTAGTAAACACATTATAATACCTACAATATCTATTAATACTGTATCGACTGCATATTTACAGTATTTTATAAATGCTAATGATTAAAATTAGTTCAAACATTGATACTCAACTGTATGTCTAGTATCTAAAAAATTAATACTGTTAGTTGTTAACTTCACTTGTCCTACGTTATGAAAGGAAAATGGCTTGGATTATGTTATAATCTACGTGTTTAATTTACAATAAAGCAATTAATAATTTTTCTTAAATTTTAAGACAGGCTTTATAGAAATCCGTACTTAACAACAGTAAGATTACCACCACACAGGCATATATAATAGGGTTTACTAAATTTAGTCTTAAGTTTGTGCCTATTTTTTTTACCACACGAAAATGCTAATTTGATTAAATACATTTGGCACTCGCAATGGAAAAATTGTTATTTGGCTATCAAAAAGAGTGCTTATTGTCCAAAAATATTTAACACCATTTTTGTGATAAAATATTTTGTTTATAATTTTTAATATGAGGATAGTTAAATTTTTTTTTCTTATTTTAATACTCGACTATAAAAAAAAAAAAAAAAAAAAACAAAACAAAAAATTCGAAGCCTGAGTCCTGTATTTAATGTTTTTAAATAGGTAATAGGTTATTGATTATAAGGTTTGATATTTTGATTATTATTATATTTGGTTTTTATAAATTGACTACTTTAACTCAAATATGCATGAAAATTTATCAACCTTATGGAAACTTTCAAATGTCTTTGTTTTCACATCAACTATTTTTAAACTAAAGTAAAACCTCTAACATAAATGTAACATTTTATAAATAACCTAGGTTATAGGTGATTAATAACCTAGCTTCTCTTTCAAAAAATAAATGATATATTATTAAAATATAGATGATCAAATCAATAACAATAAATAAAATATAATAATAAAATATAATTTAGAATAAAGTTTTTATAATCAGACTAAGAAAAAACCTATTTAAAACGTACTGTTACTATGCTATTAAAAAAACTAAATATAAATATTGGACCTAATTAGCACCTAGGGGGGGCTCTCCTCAACTCATATTACCAAGAACTTAAAATAACCAATTTATTTTGAATTAATAACAAAATTTTATTTAAAAAATATTTACTTATAAAAGTTAAGCAACGTGTGAGATCTGATTCAAACAAGAATGAAATAAACGTGAGCTCTTAAATTAAAACTAAAAATTTTATAAATGTATCCAAAAGTTTCAATAAGAAATAGGTTTCCATAATAGGACAATATGTTCCAAAAACAAAGTTGAAAAAAACCATATTGTACGATAGTTTAATGGCAGTGTGTTTGTTGTTGGGTGGTATATAATATTACAGTAAAAACTATTTTTATGAAAAAAGATAATTTACCTCTCTATCACCTGAGTTGAAAACGGTTTCATTTGCATTGTGTCATCGGTGACAAAGTTATAATTTTATGAAATCAGCCATCTTGAGTGATTTATTATACTATTACGGTTTTGTATGTTTATTATTTATTTATTATTCCTCAAATCCTCACACAAATGTCACGAAACCAACACTCTTGTCGTCAACATAATATGTTTTGAAACGAACCCACTCACTCTAAAATTTCTCCTCACTCAACACACAAACACCCCCAAATTAGGTCAATATATTCAACATAATTGTTTGTCCAGTTTTATGAAACCAATACACAATTATTTTGTACATTATTTCTTAATTTCACAAAGCATTGTCTTTTTTTCTACGCACAAAGATATTCATGACCAATTCGATACTGTGTTACAAAACACACTAAAATTACAATAGCAACAAAGATTTGATCGTTACTTCGTATTACATCGTGTTATACTTTCGCGACTTCAATCCAATTTAACCAACTTGAACATATTTCTTGTAAATTTCTATACCATTCACTGACTATTGTATACATATTTGTAATATACACGTAATTTCTAGTATTATTTTACTTGTATTTAAAACGATGTTTCACGAGTTTATACGAATATAATTTTATTTTTATGTATCTTATATCCAATTGTGTATGTTGTAGGAATTTAGTATTCGGACATTTTTTAATAAGCTTAAGCCATCATAAAATTCTACCTGATAAATGAAAATACAGTTTTATACTGGATTTCTTCACGTGAACCCAAACATGAACTAAAGTGGATTTGGTACAAAATGATTGATTCTGGATGGATTTTCAGAGAAATCCGAGAATCACTAGAATTTTAAGATAAAAATCACCTAAGTTACATAGACCTTTGGCCATAGCCATAAAAATCATTATGTAAGAAAGAATCTTTCAACTTTCGGGCTAAAATACCTCAAAAAATAATTAATTTTAAAGCATTTGGATAAATATTTATTTATTTATTTGATCGCGAAAATTGAAAGAAATACATGCATTACATGTAATTTAAGTCAACAGCTTTTTAGAAGAACAGTCCTCGATGTCAATAAAAGCTGTGGATAATCGCTCTAAAGGTACGTTCTTACAAACTAAGTTAGGTTACCATAAATGATTAATAAGACGTGAATCATTTGTTGTTCATACTATAATTGAAAATGATTCAATAAAAAAAAATATTTTGAATTGTATTTGCTATTTTTTAAATTTAACACACAAGACACAGAAAACAAAATACTATCGAATAATAACAAATAAATGGCCAGTTGATAGCGAACTGCAAATCGAATTGATTTCACACGTTTTAAGACAGGTTTCAACCTGAAAACAAATGGTACACTGGAACGATAAAGTTTAGCTGAGTTAATCTGTTATGTTTCACCAAAAACTTGATCAACAAATAAAGGTTCTCATTAGAAATTTCATTCAACTTTTGTTGATCAAATGTAATCGGTCAACTAAACTTGATTCGTGAAAAGCGCCGTTAGAAAGATTTCTTTCAATGAATGGCTGGGTACCCAGTGCTCAAATTTGTAGAATTTAAAGAAAATGACGAATTAAAAAATGCCTACTACACACATATAGACGGTAGAGACATCTCTTAATGAAATTTTAGAGTAGCTTAAACATGTGGTACAATTTGAATAAAACCAAAAATTCGTTAATGCAATTTTTAAATATTGACCTCAAGATGATTGCCTGTAATTCCAGATAAATTATCTATTGTAGTATAAAAAAATATATTTTGAAATAACATTTTTTCCCCTGCCGTATTAAAGGTACATTTGGTTTGTTTGCACATATTTAATGAGATTCAAGTATGAGAAAAATCGAAAATCTAGATAAGGCTAGTTAAGCCTTTTGTAACATAAAAATTTATAGAATAATTATCTTTTTTTTTTTTTAAATGCGATTATTACATTGGTATATAAAAAAAGAGAAAAGCTACCTTATACATGAAATAATAAATAATCAAACATTCAATAAAAATATTTCAATAGTGTGGAAAAATTACATGTAAGTAAATATATTAAGCTTAGTAAAGGTAAATACGCACACTTTCCTATAAGAAATTCTGATCATACATCAGACAAAAATCTTAACAAAACGCATGTCATCGGATACGTACAATACAACGAACCAATGAACTTTCTAATATTTTTAATGTACTTATTACTTTTTTTGATTATCAGGTGACTTCAGATAACATCGTATGAAGAAATTCCAATGCTACTTAAAACGATAAAATTTTCTGATCAGAAAATCTAATGTCTTAAGTAGAATTATTACCGTGTGCGGGATGTAAAATAAAATACATACTAAGAGTTACATCAGATTTTCTTATCAGAAACACTTATCATGTGTCAACGCGCATTTTGAACATACCTAAAAGTTATCGTTAATAATTTATGAAATGCGCATGCCTAGAAATATTTAAATATATCTTAAACCAAATTTTAATATATAATTTCTATTGCAAAATTTAATAAATATTAAAAATTTTCATTAAATAATAAATATGACAGAACATGCTGCAAATTTACAAACATACAATCAAGAATTTGTAAAATGTAATTTCAAAGAGAAATAAATATAACCTAACAAATAAATATTTTTTTAATATGGTCTTAATATATATTTAGGTATCGAAAATTTAAAAGATCGCCGTGAAGAAGTTCGAAATAAAATACATGAAGAAAGAGCACAAAAATTACGTTTAGAAAAAGAATTAGCAATAATAAATGCACAATTAGAAAAATTAAATAAAAATTTGAATCATCATACCAAGATTTTTGAAGAATATGATAACATAATCAAAGAATCCGAAGCTAGTTATTTAAAGGTATTTTATTTAATTTTTTTGATGTTACAATTATTTGTCATTTATTTGTAATAAATATTTACAGATTTTAGAAAGTTCACAAGTGCTGCTATCTTTAATTAAAAATAAAACTGCTACGTTAACGGGTGATAGCGACTGATGGATAATTTTTAAATAGATGGAATTTTAAAAAATTGAAACTAATTGATTTGCTTTCGTTGTCTTATTTTCATAATATTATCGATATTCCGCTATTGGATTAATAAAATTATTTCTCAAGTTTCGAAGAACTAAAATTGAAACTGAAGTTATAATAAATTTGCGTAAAACAGATATATAAACTTATTAAAAAATATTTTTAAAAAATTGTATTTTTTCTTTTGAATTTTCAATTTTTTTTTTTTAGCAAAATGTTTTATTTATTTTTCAACTTGTTACTCAATGAATTTAATCAAAATTTTTAGCAATAAATTGATATCAATCAATTTCATATAATCAAATTTTTTAATTCCATAATATCATCAATGCGTCGTTGCTGTAATTAAAAACCCGATTAAATCTTGCTATTTAAAATCTATTCAAAATTTTGAATAGGATATTATTACCGATTTTTATTCGATTAAAATCTATTCAAATATTAAATCGGATTTAATTGCAAATTGGAATCTATTCAAAATTTTAATTAGATTTTGTTTCTGTCAGTTTCAATAGGATTTAATCTGATTTTTTATTAGGGTAATCCCAAGAACTTTCTTAAATTGTTCACAAAAGGGGTCCTGAAAAAAATTATGCAGTTTTTTCAAAATAGTTACAATTAAGATTTAGAGAAAAAAATTTAAATTAAATATAGACCCCTTACCAAGTAATAGGTAAAATAATATTTTCTCACAATGGTAAACCGAATATCATTGCTAAAAAAGGTTCATATTGTACCCTAATTACACCATCCTGATCGGTATCTTGCACACGAAAAGTTGAAGTTAAATTCTGAAATAATGAAAATTTATATTAACTATGAACTACAACTCTGCGCTACTTAATTAAACTAAGCGTAACATATAACTGTCAGCATATTTTGTTAAATTGAATTGGTTTAATTTTATAGTATTTCATTTTCTAAATCGTGGTATATCTAAAAAGCAACTCCAAACGTACGATTTTCCAATTTTTTTCAATTAATACCGTAATTGTAATGGTTCCAAAATACACAATTGTATTGCCTTATAGCAAAAATAGTACCTTTATAGCTTCGTAAGTGCAGGGTTCATTAGATCGATTGTTTCGTTGGACTTGACTATAAATGAAATAGTTTACAATTATTTTCCTACTTTAAGTTTTTATTTACGAGACTCATTTTTTACGGTTAATGAACCAATTCACCTTAATCTGAACTTTTACCCGCTAACTTAGCTGGTCATTTTCCTCTAAACCTTCAGTCACTGGCAATTCTGCACACTTTGTATCGAGTAAATTTGATTTTCAAATTCGTACCAATGTCTAAATGATTTTTGGTATTATAAACCCGTTTTTCCATTTGAAAGTAGTCATCCGTATAAATTCGCAAACAGAAATTTTCTCATCTTTACTCTTATATAGCATCTTGTGATGTTACTTATCGTTAACTAGATGGTAGTTTACGTAATTTTAATAAGGTTAATTTTAGTGGAGAGAATGTGATGATTAGCTATTTTTGATTGATTATTTCTCTTTGCAGGTGAAACACGTATTTATAATACAAAAAATTAATACAGACATTAACGCGAATTTCATATTAAATTTCCATTAAAGTTATTTCTTATTATCTTCGATAATTCAAAGTTATAAAAATATAAGAACTATTTTTTTTATTTTGAAAGCGGAATCCTGAAGTGATCTTTATCTATTATTTTAATGATTAAGCTACTTATGGGGAATTAATATGGAATTTTGCTTTCTAAACTGCTATAATATCTAGTAATGAACTACAGTTTTTAAATCAATTTTTATTTGATTTTTCTGTACAAAATTCACGTGTTTTTTTTTTAAAAGGAAACACTTTTGTACTCTTTTTACATCTTATACACGAGAACACTTACATATAAAATAATACAGCACTGAATAAATTCATCAAACATAATACCATGACCATGGTGATTAAATTTACGCATAATCAAGTCAATAATTGATTCTGATAAACTATAACCAAAATGATTTAAAGCCGTTTTCAATTCTTTTTTATCTATAGATCCAGAACAGTTTCTGTCAAACGATTTAAAACAAACATCCCAGTCTGTAACGTACTGCCATAACGCACAGAATTCTTCAAAATGCAACCGCCCTCGAGCTCTTCTATCAAACATTCCTTTGAAGATATATTTTATTCAAGAAACTTCATTTAAATAAAATTTCAATGTTTTTGTTACTTTATGGTCTCAACAAATTTTCTGAACGCCTCATTTTTAATTTTTACATTAGTTCGAGAAACTTCAAAAAAATTTTTGAATACATGTTGTGTAGAATATACTACTAAAAGTTGAACTTGTGCTAAATTTTTGGCTATATATTTACGTAAATGTTGGAGATGATTTGTGGACCGTGTAGAACAAATAAAAATTTCAGTCTGTTATACCTATCATTAATTTACAAGTTTCAAGATTAAAATTAGACCATGATCCTACTTCAAGGGCTTGTTTTAATTCATCTGCCGAAATAAATCCATTACGATCTTTATCAACCCTAAAATTAAATTTTCTTGTATTGCAGTGTACACCGATTAGATGACTTATTTTGAGTAATCATACCATACTTATACCTTTGAAAAATATTCCAAAGAAATTGTCTATCAAATAGTCTAGTAGCCATTTGATAAGATCAGAGCAACAATCTTTAAAATATGATCAATAGAAAAATCAATATTCTGCCAAACATTCCATCACAAAAGATTTTGACCTTAGGTATTTTGGATTTAATTGATTAATTTCATATTGGTGAAAGTTAAATTATTGGCCGTTTACAGGATTAAATACAATAATTTCGCGATACTTATTCACAAATTTAAAAACCCTCTATTGTTGACATTTTTATTTTAATTAAATATATGGTTACACGTTGGTGAGTAAATAATGTTTAATATTATTTACACATTAATTCTATTGAGATTATAACACTATGGTAAATACATTCTATGACTGTGTTAAAATTATTATTTAGAACTGAGGCTCATGTACTAGCTGCCAAATTTTAATACAGTATCCTCGAGTTTAAACAGTAAATTTATTTTTTTAATAAAGTATTTTAAATATATCACTAAATATTTCGTGTTGAAACGATCAGTAAATTTATGACTGGCTGTTTTCCAGGTAATGCATAGAATTTTGGAAAAAACAGCTCTATGATAATTAGACCATTGTTCACACTTACGTTTTTGGCAATAAGAGACACTTAAGGTTTCTTTTACAGGGTTGAATGATATCAAAAAATTATATTAATATTCATTTTTCAAATAATTACGATTTCCAAAAATTCATGAAACTTTTTTTCTGCTAAATTTTTTTCTATATGTCCTGGATATGCCTCCATTTTTAGATTTTGCACCTGCCATTTTTCAAAATCATGTTTTTACATTTCTTTTTCCTTCAAAATATTAAAGACTGCAGCTAAAACTATTTTTATATAGGTAACAAATCTTCTATTCACAAAAGTTTTTTTACCATTATTAGTCAAATTTATAACACTATTTCTAAAACAAAATACTATACATGCCGATTACTAAAAATATCCTAATACGAATTTATGTTATTTATTGGTAAGGCTGAACTATGCAAAAGTTTTAATAGGAAATAACTAAATATGTTGAGATAATTCTAAAATGTGATGATTCAATACAAAGTCCGAAGAAGTATGATAATGTGCGAAAGCTAAAAAAATACTTTGTACATAATAAATTAACAAATTATCAAAAAAGAATATTTAATTATATTTTGGAGCTTTTAAACATTTAAGTATATAATAATTAACAACGCCAAAGTGTTTTTAAATTATTGTAAATATATATCTTAATACAATCAAAGTACTCAGCATTAAGTAAAATAATCCTTGAATTTTTATATATTTTATCACATTTTCATGTAAATTATTTTTGATTTATTATAATAAGAATAATTATTTCAAAACATATTCGTATAAAAAATAAACTAAAATCCTTTAGCAAGATGTCTTTTACTGTTCAAATAACATCAAACATTTTTCACATAAAAATTTTATCCAAATTCTTAGTTTATACGAAACATTTAGCAATTAGTAAACAATTATTTTTAGGAACTGTTATAATTTTTATATTTAAAGACATCGTGAGTAAAGGATTATTACAAATTAATAATTGTAAATGATAATAAAAATTATTGTACGATAATTATAATTTTGGCTGATTAGTGATTACTATCAAAAAAAATGCTAATTTGCATTTAAAAAATTGTTTATCTGATTAAATTGCTTTATTGTATTCTTTTTTATCATTTAGTCCAGCATTATGAAAACAATATATTCGAAATTTTGTAACTTTTGATGGATGAAAAATTTTGGCAATTTCTCGACGAATTTACGAATTCCAACCCCTTGTGATTGTTACTTTATTATCTACCATTCCAAATGCTTTAATAATTTTTATACAGGTTTTTGTGTTATTTATACTGAGTAGTGATATTGTTTTAAAAAATGACTGGGTTAAATTGTGTAGGATAGATTTTTATAATTACTATCTTTTCTGGATTTCAAAGTCAATTGATAGTAATCCTAATCAAATAGACAAGAGACATTTTTAAATTTTTAAGCTGAATACCATGCTTAAAAATTGTTCATAATGGATTGTAATGACACCATCTTGATCTGTATCGTATTGGCGGAAAGATGAAGTTAGAGTCTGAAAATATAACATTTTTAATTTTAGATAATTGTTAAAGAAACATTATAGAGTTTTTATTTAATTATTAAGATTATTTATATACATTTTTTCCAATAATCGGTTTTCAAATGAATTTAAACTTTTAAACGTGGTATGTATTTCGGTTAACAGAAAAAATTGTAAGAGATATTAGAAGTTTTTAAATAAAATAAATAAATATACCAAAATTACTCAGCTTCCGTTCACAAGTAGTAAAGTAAAATACATACTATGAATTTGAGTGTATGAATTTCAATGTAAATGAACACTTACGTATAAAACAATACAGCATTGTATGAAATCATCAAACAAAATAGTTCCACGTCCATGACGATCAAATTTACGAACTAATAAATCAATAATTGAATCTGATAAACGATAGCCAAATGATGTTAAGGCTGTCTTCATTTCATTTCTATCTATATTTCCGGAGTTATCGGTATCGAATGATCGGAAACAATTTTGCCAATCCGTAACATATTTCCATAATGCAGCAAAATCTTCAAAACTGACTTGACCTCGATTTTGTCTGTCAAACATACCTAAAAAATAGTGTAAAAATGATGTTAGAAGTGACAGAAAATGTAAGAAGTGAAAGATGGTATCTGAAATGCTTTTGGTATTTAAAAAGTTATTCGTTAATAAGTAGAATTCTACATTAATATAAGTAAGATCGTCTGATAATTTTTAGACAACAATTATTGCTCACTGAGTATTATTTGAATAATCATTTTAAATACACCTTTCCATTTTTAATTTCGATTCGTTATTGTTTCGAAAAATGCCAAGAAATGTAATGAAACGAATAGCCAATAGATATTTTCTATTTTTATCAAACATACTGTCGACAGCACGAATCAAAATTTAAAAATTATTCTCTAAAAGTGGTTTATTTCCACGAATTGTAATTCACTATCATAAGACCAAATAGCTTATAAATTTCGGAAAACAAAGATAGTAAATAATAAACGAAATATAAGGTATTTACTAACATTAGGAAACAATTTTTTGGAATTAATTATCAAAACAAATAAACAAAAAAAATTTTTTCAAACTTTGTCATTATTTTACCAATTTTAAATGACACCATTGATTTAAGCATTAAAGGTATTAAATTAACCAACGTAATTTATTTTCCTCTGTATTAAACACATTATGATATATGAAGCATTTATGAAAACTTGTAACATAGGTTTTATATATTTAATTTTTTTTTCTACCAGTATTTATAGTATCTTATTTATAATATTCAATTTTTAACAACTCACGGCATAGAATTAACGATCGTTGCCATGATAATTGCATATACTTTTATACTCGACATTATTTGTCAGAATATATTAATTTTAGTCTAAAGTTTGTAACACTAGAAAATATGGACCGCAAAAACAAGATTTTGGTATAGGTGTTCATAGAATCATCTAATTAGTCAATTTCCTAATATCCGACCATCCGTCCGTGAAAACGAAAAGAGAGTGAGTTGAAATTTTGGTAACGTACTTCAGGCTTCAAAGGAACTATCGAGTTCGTGAATGAGCAAAATCGGTCCAATGGATACATGATTCAAGTTTTGAACCATTAAAGAAAGAAAATCCTTACAAAAAACTCTTTTTAAATATACATTTGAAGCATTTTTTCGTAAACTATGTAGATTCGCCACAATTTCATCTCAAATTTACCTAATCACATATATAATTAAAATACATATTACTTTTACGTGTGTTTATAACTCTATGGCTTGTATATTTAGAGTATTTTATGAATGCTTATTATTCAAAAAAGTTCAAACATTGATAATGAACCATATATATCTAAACATCTAAACAATTAACTCTACTAGTTGTTATCTTCACTTATTTAAATGTACTTTTAATTTTATCCACAATATTCAATAGAACTACTTGCGGTGAATTTTTGAATTCCCAAATTTTGAAGTGTTATGCAAAAAAAAATTTTAATATGAAAAAATACCTATCATTAAACGGACTGTTTCTGGATTGAATGGAGTCCATGTTCCATTTGATAAAGCTACTTGTAATTCCTCCTGTGAAATATACCCACTACGATCTGTGTCAACCCTAAAATAAAATTTAATGAGATTGAACTTTAATCGATTTCGAACATTTTATGCATGCTTACCTTTGGAAGATATCCCAAAGGAAATTCCTATCAACCATTGGTGCTCCATACGCCATTATTTAATTACTAAACAAGAATAAACTCACTTTTTATGTATAATTATGTGATTGTTTTAAACAAAATTTAACCTAATGTCACATGCGGCAAAACATCACAAAGACTTTGACGTATAATTTTAGTACTAGGCAGGTTAAAAAAACACTCAAAAATTAGTGACATCTGGGAAACACGATTACAAGTTTAATGTACACATCATAAACGCCCGTTCATATGATTCATTTATTATGTTGCGCAACAAGTACATTATCGAAAAATGTATGTCCCTGGTAAGGTAAAAACAATCTTTGGACATTGTCATTAAACGATCAATCTCATAATTTACCGATATTGTCTCTGATCTCATCTGAATGGATCATATCACACTTACATACTATTTAACCAAAAAAAAAAAAAAATAGAAAAAAATACCAATACCATAATCAATTAATGAAGAAATTAAAAAAATATTTTTTAGTAGAAATCGTAGAAGCTGATTGAAATCGAGCTGTTTATAGAAAAAAATAATTTTTCTCGCTATACATATAAATATGAATTAAACTAAGATTTGTAAAATTTTGAATTATACACAGTAAAGATTAAAATGTTGAAGATAATAATAAATATGTAATTTATTTGTTGTAAAATACTTCCACGTAAAATATGTAAATATTTTATAAAATTTAAAATGGACTCTTTAAAGTAAAACCCTAAGAAATTATTTTTATGATTGAAAATCCTATTTTTGAAAATTATTTAACAATAAATTTACTGAGTATCAAGATTCAAGTGTACCCTTTGAAGTTATTATAGGCAGTTTATTAGAATTAGCTATACATGACTTTTATATACTCTAATAATGCAAATTTTTATTTTGAATTTTTTTCTAATAAATTTTGGCATATATCGTTAGTAAAATGTTGTATAATTCATTGTTGTGGTGAGCTCTAATTTGAAGTTCATATTTAATAATTTTTTGGAAAAATAAATTATATTTAACAAGTGGCGTTGCAAATTAAAATTAAATAAAAATTTTGAAATAGCTTATTTATATAAATTTTATTTTTCCAAAAAACTATTAAATATGAAATTACACAAATTAAAAAAAAAAAATTAAAAAAACTATTGTTGTATAATTGTTGATAAATACAAAAAATTATTAAATTATATTGGTCGGTATAGAGGCTACAATTAATCCTTACTGCTATTTTTGAAGTTAGTTAAAAATGCCGTTAATATTAAGTCACAGGAAGCTTAAATCCATTGTAATATCAACATGACTTAATATTACGTCATCTGAACGGGAAATCTATATTAGGAAATCTAATTAAAAGTTGTTTATAAATCATAAAATTAGTTTGCACTAACATGAAATAAAACTCATAATAATTATTTTTAACTTTTTCTATAATGTACTAAATATGAACATACTTAAAATTTCTCATATAAACATTCTCAATTGAAAATATTTTTATAAAATTATTTTATCTAAGTTATATAATTTATTACATTTAATTATCAAGAGTAATTTATTATTGATAACTTGGAAAATTGTATTTTTTAAATATATAGAACAGTAATCATTGAACTGTGACCCGCAAAGCTTGAATCCTTCTTTTTCAGATGTAAGTTTTTTTAAATAATTGTACTAACAATAACGACTTTAAAATAAAATAAAAGTGAAGACAACAACTAATAGAGTTAATTGTTTAGATACTCGACATATAATTGAATTTCATTGTTTGGACTATATAGCATTCATAAAATACTATAAATATCCAGTCTATACTATTATATATGTATACATGTATAATAATGTGTATTGTTATTACTTATGTGTTTATTAGCCAAATTTGAGCTAACATTTTACGAAAAAATGTTTCAAACAAAAGTTGTTTGTTTCAAAAAATATACATTTTATTTTATTTTAGCTTTTTTTTTATCTTTTATAGTTTAAAAGTTGGGTCGAGGATCCATTAGACTAAATGGACCGATTTTGCTCATTCAAGAACTTTAACTCACTTTTTATGTTTAGAATAGAATACGTCACCAAAATTTCAGTTCGCTATCTCTTTTTGTTTTTGAGTTAGCATGATTATGGACGGACGCACAGTTGGAAATGGACTAATTAGCACTAATTAGGTGTTTCTATGAACATTAATACCAAAATTTTGTTTGCATGGCCAATATAACCCAGCATTGAAAAATTTAGACTAAAATAATATACTCTAGAATAGCGCACGGTTAGTATTATATATGATTTCAATGGTTTTGTTACTACTAAACTTTTTGTGTTTATTTACACGTTAACGTAGTACAATAAATAATTGCTTTCATCAAATATTCAACATATCATCATACAAATTAAGGATAGATATGCGTTATTATATTTGAAATATAAAACTAAAATTTGTAACCGTAGTACTTAAATCATTTAATCACCTAATTAGTCCATTTCCATTTGTCCGAACGTCTGCTATCAAAAACGCAAAGAAATAGAGAGCTGAAATTTTGGTGGTGTATTCTAGACTTAAAAAGTGAGTTCAATTGCGTGAATGAGCAAAATCGGTTCATTGAGTTCAATGCTTGAGCAAACTTTTAAACCATAAAAGATTTTAAAAACAAAAAATATTTTTTAAAATAAAACTACTATTGTTTTAAATATTTTTTCGTATAATGTTTAGATCTATCACAATTTTAGCTTAAATTAGCTAATAAACACTCACACACACACACATTCGCAAAACATTTTAAGCTCTACACTTAAAAAAAATTCCCATGAAAAGTGTTAATTTGAAAACATGTTATAAATTTCACGAAAATAAATTTCTGTGACGCGCGTTGTAGCAGATATTTTTGTATAATGAATTAATGGTTATTGAGTACGAAACTCTTTATATTTATATTATCAGTCATGGATTTTGGATTAGTTTATATTGGCTATATTTAGTTTCGATTAGTGATCTATCATCGATCGTATTGCGATAGATGATCACATTTTAAAAGCGGTGCATAGATAGGGTATAATATAATATACCAAAAAAAAGGCGACTAAAATACTTCATACATTTTTGTACCATTCAGAAGGAAAAGAAGGATCATGGACTGAATTTATCGGTTGAATGCTATGCAGGCAATGACTTGATACCCCGTGTAAACATAATTCAAATTTTATTTATTTTGTTAACGTGCAAATATCAATGTTAAAATTTTAATATTTCAATTTGAAATAAATGTACCATTATTTTTACAAGGGCACGAAATTTATTAATAATAGGTTAGACAAAAAAGATGAAATTTACTATCAGTATAATATTTATTTTTATTTATATAATCCAAATGTAATTACCAAACCATATGACCAAACCAACATAGGCCATTGAAGTGTTCCCATAACCAAACATAAAAACTTTTATTACTCCTAGTAGTGCAATTTGACACGTATCATTCCGATTTTATTTATTTAAATAAAATGAAGAAGGAAAAAGGTAATTAACATGAATATAACAATATTTAATATTATAAATATTCAGTGTATTTAATTAATCTTTATTTTTAATTACTTATAATTATTAATATTCATATTTCAAAACCTTGAACGTTACCTTTGCAGTAAAAGAATCTTATTAATAATTTGTAAAACACATATTTTCTTGCAATGAATATCTGTCTATTTGATTAACTACCATCAGTTTTTGAAAAGAGTTTTGTGTTAGTGTAAATTTCCATCAGTTTTCCGTGGCCCCCCCTTTCCGCATATACTTTCTAAACGGTTTTTTTATGGTTTTGCGGCTATTTGTGAAAGTACGGTATTTTTGATAAATTATAAGTTTCGTATATTTTAGTTTTATTTGCAAAGCAGCAACCAAAATTAAAAAATAACAGTGCTTTAGTGAAATGCTTTTATTTGGGGGCTGAATTGATGTTTTTACTTATGTGTGTAAAAATTTGATAAATTTTCAAGTAGGTATTAACTTTTATATAGCTCATTTCCCACGATCGGATCGTTTTTGATAATAGAAAATCATGCGTGTTAATAAAATACATTAATTCAAGATAGTTTTGAGAAAATGATCCTAAAACATTACGAACAACTATTCCAATGTGAATTTATTGATTATTAATCCTCAGGTTTTTTAATCCTAGTATGTACCCATTCCTAAAATGACTATAATTATGACATAACATTTAAAATTAAGAATTTGAGGAATGCGGATTGAACAGAGGTATTGTTACGTCTGTAATAAGCAAACTTCACTTGAATAAGCATATTCCTCAGTAAAAGCACATTGAATGTTACATTTTATTTCTTTAAATTTTCGCTCACAAAACTCAAAAACTAATTATCCAAATGTTATGAAATTTGACATGAGAAAACGGAGGGCTTATCGAAGAGTTTTTCTCGATGAAATATTTTAAAGTATAAAATCTAATTTTAATTTCTACTTTAGAAATTATTTTTGAAAAAAATTCGTCGGTAAGCCCTCTGTTTTCATGTCAATATTGTGCATATCCAATTTCAAGACATTTCGGTAAGTATTTTTAGAATTATTTGGGCGCGAAAATTGAAAGAAATACAATGCAAATTTCATGTAATTTAAGTCAAGAGCTAGTGTTAGAAGCACACTCCTTTATGTCAATAACAGCAGTGGATAATTGCCCTTATAACTATTTTGAAATTAAATTTCTATAGTAGGTATTTAGCGCCATTTGTTGTTTCCTTTAGCTACGGCCTTGTTTAAAAATTTAACTATTCAACCTTGAATATGGAATAATATTTACAAATTAAGTAGCTTTTCCATTGTATTGTTTTAATATTGTAATTATTAATCTGTAATTACCAAATAAATATTCAAAAAAAAAGTTACCCATTTTTCTTAAAGGATTTCTAAGATTAGAAAATGTGTAATGCAATGATGAATGTATCTTTGAAATAATCTGAATTTGTCTTGGACAATAACTCTAGTCTACAGTTATCATTATCCCCAAATGAAGGATGGTAGGCGTTGCATATGATCTGCTTCGACCAAAAACAAGTAATGTTAGTTGTAAATTGCATTCAAGTCTAACATTCCTTACCGATAATAAATAGTTCACACAAATTTGACAAATTATTGGGAACTATTATTAAATCTTTAACCAATGAAAACATCTCAATCTGTATACCTCGAGGGGCATCCCTGAAAAATTTTGTGAAATTTTTTAAATATCTATCATTTTGAATCTTAGAATGAATTACTTAAATAAATGGCAATAAACTCCTAAACAGCTTGTCCCAGAAAAAATTTCTGAAAAACATAAGTTAAACGGATGAATTTAGCAAAAGAATACTACTAATAATTCTTTTGAGGTTTCATTAACAAATCATTGATAAGTTAATTTCTTAATCATTGTATGTTTCTCAGTTCATAATGGGAGCGACGAAATAAGTCAATCAAATGAGATTTTGTCTAGTGTGTTTGGGAAGAAACATAAAGTATATACTATATAACAAGGTTTCACCTCTAAGCTCCAAATTAAGTTTATATCATAAATACATATTAAATCTAATTTAATATTTCAATTTAGGTGTACTCAATTGAGAGGCCTATTATCTTGAGAAGTCGTACCTACGCGAGAATTACTAACGTTACAAAATCTGACATGGGGAACATTTATAACTTACAGTCATTTTATTCATCGTTTAATTATTATCTTAAAGTGAAATTTTTATTGCAATATATTTTGTTTTTCAGATATTCCATCCAATATTTGGAAATAAAATAAAACTGATTTCGGGTTCAACGAAAACACAACAATAATGGATGACACCGATGACACAGATTTTTACGATACAATATCTGTAAATTCAACTACATCAAATCGGCATAAAAACCGGAACAGCATTACACAATCAAGGCATACAATATATCATTCAGCTGAAGATTTGGAATTACTGACCATAATGTCATCAGGACGTGATAGCGGAGACCAAAGAAAAAAGGTTTCTGGTCATGTTATTATATCTTATGCGCAGTGGAGATCTAGGGTAACATTTTAAATATTAAAGCTGGCACACAAAAATCAATTATATATATGGCTGCTGGCATGTGTTACTACTGCAATTTTTTTCTAATAATATGGGTCTGCTTCAAATATCCAGCTATTTATTTATATTATACAATAAGGGTGACAAATCGTATACCTTCTTCATGGAAAGAACGATCAAATTTTTATGTGTAATATTAAAATTTCAATATAACAACATATATTTGCCCTTCCAGTTTTAAAGCAATTTTCGTATTTCATGGGAAATAGAAAAAAATTTTGTAATGCTTCAAATTGCTAGAAGTTATGTTCGAATGTTAGAGATTATATATTTATTATTATTTCGTGTTAAATATACAATATTACAAAGGAATTAGGGCAATTTTTAATTTTTTTTTTTTTTTTTAAATAATGAAATTTTGTAAGAAATCTTAAAAATTATGACTTAAAAAATTTTTCTAGTGATTTAGGATTTTATTTGGGTAAAAAAAAAAATATTTTATCCATTTTACGATTGGTCTAGTCTAATACAATTAGTCACCTGAGATATGACTTGAATCGACTAAAGATATCGTTCTCAGAATATCAAAAAATAGACATTCAATAAAATATTCAATTTTTTGTAGATAATTATGACAATTTTGAAAAATTACAAAAATCGTCTATAGACTATTGGATGATGTGTAAATTTGTGTACATCGTTATGTGTTTAGATAACTATAAAGTGTAGTCGTTTCAAGCGATATTTCAAAAACTTGTCTTTAAATCGTAAAATAAGTGTTATTTTTTTTGTATTTTCTAAATTAAAAAAATTATAAAAAGTCCGATCTACACTAAAAATGTAAAATCGATGATAAAATTTTTTTAAGGCTTTTGACAATTTTTAAAACTATAAAAACAATAATTTTAAAAATTACAAAAAGCTTATTTCCAAAGGACTAAGGCGCTCAAAATAACATAAAGGTAATTTTTTTGGTCCTTTGAGGTTATGGTCTTAAATCTTGTGATCATTTTCTTTATGAGTTCAGGTGTATATTCTTTAACGTACGTAGAATACTTTAGACAGTACTTGTCTTAAGAAGAGTAAAAACACTCTAAATTTGTATTGAGATAACCTCTTCTATCACAATGAGTTTTGAACCTGAACCTTACGTATTTTCGGAAGAATAAAAAATATCAAAACGTGATTTTTAGAAAATTCAATAGAATTATTGTGTGGGTATTAATTGGAACGATTTTAGGGTAGGAATACCAATACATGTTGTGCGATAATTACATGTTATAAAAATTATTTACAATAAAAATGGACCTGGAATACAAATTTAAAAATGGTCGTTCTCTTTATGAATGGAGAATATTACTAAGATACTTATTTTTCCTTCTATATTTAGTAAAATTTATTTTAGTACTAGGAATTTTATGAATATTTTCTCTCCGATTAACTTTCAAATATCCAAAAAAAATTTTTAAATGGGTTGCTATCTATGTACTAATATTATTCACATAACCTCTATATACAGCCAGAATAAATTATAGACTGGAAACAAATGTTAACCATTGACAGTCTTGAAAAGTAAAAAACAATCCTAAAGAAAAACTTAATACCTACTTACTATGATCTACTCTGCAAGTTCGTTCGAAACAAAGAAAGTCGAATTGAATATCCCATGCTTGTTTAAAATTATAAAATACATGATTTTTATGAATAGTTTACAGTACACCGCCTGTTTTTTTATGATTAATAATAAATGGAAACTTGAGGCTTCGTTATGACTAGTGCAACAACTTTTTGTTTGACGAAAATTTTGAAAAGTAAACTGTTTTCATTTTTGGAACCCGTAAAATTTTGGATTGTACCCACAAACTTCAAATTGACAG
>JAEMTY010000430.1:0-25000 GCA_020423425.1 Chrysopa pallens
GAAATACATATTTTATTTTATTACACAGCAATAAACCTAAAATTTAATTTTCAAATGCTGTTATGATTGCTTTTGTTTCGATTGAACACAATATTACACTAATTTTTAATGAAATCAATAAGCACCTCAGTCATTGTTCTCAACAAAAAATTTATACATTACAAACTAAATTTTAATTAAAGACAACTAAATTGTAAAACATATCAAAATTCAATTAAATTTCATGATTAATAAGCCCTCTAAAAATTGAAGTATTGCAGTTGCAATTTGTTAATATATTAAAAAAAGTTTTGAACAAGTTAGTATTGCTTAGTATGTTTCTAACTAGTATTAGTTAGTGTGTTTTTAACTATATACTAAGATTTTATACTATAATTATGGGTCGGAACTTCAAATTCGTTTATAGTCTTCAACTAAGCAAAAAAGTTTGCGTCATTATTGAAGTTCCAGTGACGTGTTACTGTAAAAGCTTATTGTCACTAGGTATACTCACTCTAGCAACTAACGCCGAAACAAGAAGTTGTTTCTATCGTGTCGTGAGAAGGCTGTTAATTTTTATATAAGAAAATGGTAATGTTTTAACAAAAAAAAAAACCGATGCGATGTAAAAAAAACCGAACCGAATTTTCGCAATCTTGTCATTATAAATACATAAACACGAATTAATCCTACACTAGTATTAGAAAAATTAATATTTTGAGTTGCGCGGTTGTATAATGTGCAATCTTGGAAATATTCCACAAAAAATGTACCCAAAATATTGTATATAATTGATATTACACGATATTTGTTTATAAAAGTGCTTCGACCGTCATGTGATGAATTACTTTCAATATTGTCTACGTAAAGTTCAATATTATTATAGTACGCAACGGAAATAGCCATAAACTACATTTAATCTTAACAAGATTTTTCTTTACTTAAGATAGTATAATTAATTCGATAAAAATATGTACAAACGATTAAAAAATGTTTGATGAATAAAATGCTTTAATTAAAATTTAGTGTAATTGCAATAGAGGCACTAATCATTAAGAACTAAACACTGATCAATAAATACTATTCAAGTAAAAAATAAATTTGGAAAATAAATTTTAATGATCACTATTTTAAAATAATCATCTAACAAAAAAATTCACTAAATTATTGTATAAAATTCACAAATTACAACACAACGAAATGTGAAGGGGTTGGGTTGGGGAATCCTGAATGATTGAACTAAATACACTCACTTTGTGATACACCACTATAGACCACATATTTTATACACCAAAGATATTACAAAACCAGAATGTTCAATTGTTTTTTTTTTCATCACAATAGATTTTTTTTGTAGTCACTTTTTTACTCACTCTGGTCCACTGGCACTGCACATTGTGACAGTTCTCAAAAGAATTATTCAACTGAGTTATCAATTATTAATGTCTAATCTAGATACAATAAATTCATTTCAAGTCTCAAATTTTTATTCGAAAACTAGTTTTTCAGCTAGAGCTTATAGATCATCGAGTTCGTTTCTAAAAACGACATTAATGAATAAAATAGAATAGTTGATTATATAAATATTTTTTTTTATTAAAATATGTTTTTAAATATTTAAAAAATTATTTGAATTCTAAAATAAATAAACAAGTTTTTGATAGTTCCTGATTATTGTGAATAAATGCATCCACATATAAAAAGACAGCGATTGTTTTAAAATTCTCTGACTAAGTAATGAGATAAATTTATAGCATTGTTTTTTCTTACCAAAAACAATATGATGATTAATTTTTTAGCCTCATACGAAATTCCAATCTGTACACATTGTTATTATCCCTTGGAATCTCAAAAATTCTCGATCGCTGATTGAAAAAGAAGCTAGATCCATGGATGGTTTACATGTTAATTTACATCTGAAATTCAAATCAACTATTCTATTCTCTAAACAAAAATTTTTCATGAACTGATGACCTATAAAATCACCTCAAAAGTTTTAACGAAAAAATTAACATTTATCTACTTATAAACTAATATCAAAAAGTGTTAGGTAAAAAATTTGTATAAAAGAAAAAAATTAACTGAAAAATTTGTATATAAAACAAAAAATTTTACTTATTCATTTGTTTAAAAATTATACGACATAAAAAGTCCATTACTAATTCTTTCTTAATTATACGTCAAAATACAAGATTTCTCTTAATCTTTATATTAAATACATATTATATATATGATTAAATTTTTGAATGTAATCGAGTATTATTAATTATTAATAAAAATTTAACTCAAGAAAATTAAATAAAAATTTGAGACTTTTGACAAGGCTTTCTTATAAAAATAATTTATTACAAAAACTATAAAAATTAGTATATATTTCTTTCAAATGAATCCCCATAACTTGTTTACACTTTTCAATTATGTCGGCCAAATGTTTTTTCAATTATTGATACTCAATAAAATGACTTAGCCATTATATTTGACAGCGTAAACATTAAGAAAAATAATTTAAAAAGGAGAAGCTTACCCATTCGATTAAAGAATAACTAGTTTTCAATAAATTTCGGTGAGAAACTTGCATTTCATGTTGAGTTATTATTTACACTTTGCGATAGACTGACAAAATTCTGAAATATCAATCGATACAGTCACTTCAATTTTAAATATTGAAAAAATTTCTTGTTTAATCAAAACTTTAAGAAAATTATCCTAAACATGTCAGACAATAATTGTGCCAATGTATGGGATGCTCTTCAGTCATTTATTTGATAACTAGGGAAGATTCGGAATAAAATTTTTAACACAATTATACTACAAAATAAAAATTTATAAAAAAAAATGTTCTGACTTTAATTCAAACAACAGTTATAGAGATATTAGATACAACGTTGATTCCAAGATATACAAATCAACTTCTGAGATATAGAAAATAAATTAAACTTACTAAATATTTTTTGTAAAAAATTAGATTACTACATCTTTGGAAACATTACATCGTGATTTATATAGATTTCGAATTAATGACTGAAAATTAACTTTTGGAATGATTTTCAATCTCCTTCCGCAAAGTATTTTTATACAAAGCCACAATTAAATTATATTAAGAAAATTATCTTAAAATTTTAACTGATACAAGAAATTTTGATTTATAAATGTAAGTGACTGGACCTTAAAGATTATAAAAATTAATTAGGAAAATACTGAATCAAACCTGTACATAAATAAAGCATACTAAATATAGGAGAAAGCCTCGTGTACATCTAAAGACTATATCACTAAGATTATTCAAGTTATGACCTAAATTATGACATAAAATAGTTAATTCATATTAATCATATAATTACTTGATTACATCACCGATAATCACTTCCAATATTTTTATGCGGTACCCCCGCGCACAACCACTATCACTAAATGATCCTCTCGTAATCCTTCATCGGACAAATTTGGGCATGTTCTTTTTAGTAGCTCTGTCGAGAATGCACATGGAGGAAACGAATATAATACGCCCGTTGCTTCGGTTTCTTTATTCAGTAATGAAATAACGCCAGCAGCTTCTTTTGTTTTTAAATATGACACAAGGTTACGTAAAGGACGTGTTTGTACACTTGAATCATCGTTTGATACAGAAGCTGTTGAACCAGCTAAACCTAAAAATATGGCATGTGAACTAGACGTAGCAATACGTTTTTGCACATCCTCTAATTTTGGTTGATCTAAACGTAATCTTTGTGTAATACGTAATTGATGTTTACCATCTTCATCTTTCATTAAACCTTCAACAATATCTGTATCACCGTCAGTTAAATGGAATTTCGCTGGGAATAATGAATTTTTTAACACAAGTGCTCCTTGCCAAATTGTAGTACATTTACGTGCTACTTCTGGCAAAGTCCTACTAGATGCTAAAAGTCCTGCACGTCTACTACCACCATCCGAATCACTGTCTAAAGACCTACGTGGGGAGCGTGATCTTGATCTATCAACTCCAGGTTCTCTAGAACCAGATCGTCGTATTCTACTACCTGGTTCATATTCTAAATCAACAGGAACACGTCGACCACCAGTCCATTCTTCTTCCCTGACATACGAATCACCAGGGTATCCTGTTCGATATGTACCACGTCTAACACCCCCTCTTTCAACCCAAGGAGCTCCTCCGCGTCCTCTATATGTACGTGGTGGGCCGTATGTATATTCACCTTCTGGATAAGTTCCTTCATATGGTTCATATTCAACAACACGAGGTCTAAATTCAGCCCCTTCTGCATCAGCATGTGGCGGATACGCTGGTTTGGGTCGAAATGCAACTCCAGGTGGAGTAACATCAGCAAAATCTACTCGAAGGCGTCTTTCTGGACCACCCAGAGGAAAACCACGCATTTCCTTTACAGCAGCTTGTGCTGCATCAATAGAATCGTATAAAATATATGCCTGATTGTCACCTTTAGAATAATCAATTTTTTTGATCGCACCAAAACGATCAAATTCTCTTTCCAATTGGGGTATTGACGTCCAGTGCCCAAGACCTCCCACCCAAATACGTGTTGTAGGTGTTGCTTTTCCATAACCAATTTTACATTGGAATTTTCCAATATACTGCCCCGACAATTCAACTTTGGCGTGATGAGCCATATCTAATGTTTGGAAACGTACAAATGCAAAAGCATTACCTGTTCCTGGAGGTGGTCTTTTAATGTCAATATCTTCAACCAAACCATATCGTCCAAAAATTCGTCTTAATTCTTCTTCTGTAATATTTATTTCGAGATTACCTGCAAACAATGTTCTAGTAGCCAACGGATCATCTTCCGGTTGCACGTGATGTAGATAATTCGGGAACTTATCCTTTTTATTTTCCACCTTTTCAAATGGAGGATGCGGTTTAAACCCACTATGCACTATATGACGAGGTGGTCCATAATGATGTGGCGGTCCAGGTGCTAAATGTGGAGGACCATGATGAATTGGAGGTCGTGGAATATACTCGTGATGAGGTGGAGGTATGCCTTCACGTCTAAATTCACGATGTGGGGGTACACCAGGTGGTGGACCATACCCTCTTTCATATCGTTCAACTGGTCGTATTCGCTCTGGTCCAGGTGATCTGGCATAATAATGTCGTTCATATTCTGGACTAATTGATCGTGGGCGAGCCCTGTACACCTCGGTTGGAGCTCGTTCATAAACAGGTTCAACCAATGCCACTTTATCAAATAAAATAATTCTAGGCTTACTATGTTTCGCATCTCGAGCATCCTCAGCACTTCTAAAACACACATAAGCCACACGTTCATCCAAATCGTGGGAAATACGTATACTTAAATCACCAAATTTTTTATATTCCCGATATAAAGTATCTTTAATTAATTCATCACTTGCTTTTGGATGTAAAGCACTCACACACAAAACTTTATACGAATATGGCCTTTCAGCAACTTCACGTGGTCTAATATATTCATCCCGATGCGGCGATATATACCGTGGTCTTGGACTTGGTGAACGGGCGCGGCTTGCCCGACGCCTAATTCTTTCTGGGGTAATCCTTTCATCAGAACTATCGTCGTAACGTCCCATACTTGAGCGAGATCTTTTGCTACGTGGTGGTGTATCACGATCACTACTTCTTTTCATGCTATTGTGAATTTTCACAGTTATTTTTTGCCTTTCACCGCGCGCGGCCCCGATCATCAACGTTTCTATATCACATTCACAAATTACAAAATGGTGGATTTTATAAAGTCATCAACTTTTGTAGCATCTAATAGTTTAGCGTTCACTACACAATTCAAATAAACTCCTACTTCCGTTTTAAATTTATAATTATTTTAAAAAACAAACTCTTAAGATTATCAAAATAAATATTAATTTAATATAAATATTAAATATTATTCAATTTAATTATATTTTATAATTAACTATATGTAAACAATTAATAATACATCTTATTAAAAATATTTATACAGTTTTTTAATGTTTAAAAAGAGCGCGATATTTAAATTATTAGCTCTATATATTCACGAAACCAATTTTTTTTAAAAATATAATAATGACAATTATATTAAAAAAATAATTAAATAATTTCATAAATACTTAAAAAAGATATAAATTTGATTAGTTGAATTCTTTTAGTGTAAAATTTTTAAATAAATAGAAATTTTTAAAGGTTAAAAGCACTTCCACATAGTAATATATTACACAGAAAAATAAAACTGTTTTCAAAAAGAACAATTTAATTTATATATATTCTAGCATGTCCATCACACAACGTGTTCAAGTTAGTAAAAATTAAATCAACTAAAAGAATGAATTATTTTCACTCAAAAAAATTTTTGCGTTTACAAATTTTGCTAACCTTAATTTTTTTAATTAAATTTTTTTAGCAGTGGGCAACATTTACTAGGATTTGGCATTTATATGATGCTACATGGCAGAATCCTTTTGAATCTGCACAATTGATAAAAACGCATTTGCAAGGATTACATAAACCAATTTACCATCCTCTAAGTAAGAACAATTGTACAGAACTATCGAAAATACGGCTTCAGAGATTGTTAAAATTATTTTCAATTTCAGATAATTGTGGAGATCATGTCGTAGTCATAAACACTAAAGAAATAGCTTTACCTGGAAATGAATGGCAAAAGCGTGTTTATTTCCATCATACTGGATATCCAGGAGGTGCCACTTGGACCCTAGCTTGGGAGTTACATGATAAAGATCCTACTATGGTAAATTGAAATTTTTAAGTTTATTGTAAAAATTATGAATACATAATTTCATATCGAACCTATGATTTTATTCTCTTAATTTTTAAAAATAAATCTTGTCAGAATACTTTCTAAATTAAAAAAAAAAAAATACTCAAATCTGTAATAACTTGTAGTTTTACAATTTTTAAAAATTAAAATCATTCATTTTGATACAAATACATGCACTTCAATGTAATTGTAAATCATTACATTCGTAACTTTTTTTGTGTCTAAACTAGAGTATTGAAGAATTTTTGTAGTTTTTTTACCATTTACTTTTACCATGGGTGAACCGAATTAAATTTTTTTTTAAATAACCTATTATGAATTATCCACGAAACGTTCTATCATAAATTAATTGAAATAATTACGGATAAATACTCTCCGGGGGATCACAATCAACTGTGAAAAGTATTATAATAAGGAAATTTATTTATTATAAATTTGAATATTTAAAATATTAACGTAAAAATGATTTTGATATTTTGCATTGTTTGATCATCCAAAAAAATCTATTAGAAGTTTCCGTCTAAAACTATGACTGTAAAAACTTATTAATTACTAAAATTTGAAAAAAAAAAAACAATGTTTAAAAATTTTACTTGCATTATCATAGATGTAATAAAAGTAAAAATTAAAAAGTTTTAATATTAAAATTTTTTTAGATTTTGAAAAAAGCAGTTTATAATAGTATGGATGGTAATTTACAACGACGTTATACAATGCAAAGATTACATCTGTTCCCAGATGATAAAGTACCAGCAGATATAATGGAAAATATCAGTAATCAATTACGACAATTACGAACTGTACCGAAACGTCTTGATAAATATTCACCTGACGAAGTTGAAAAATTCCCAAAAATTATGAATTGGCCTAGTGATTATATTTTACGATAAAGCTAATACTAAAAAACTAAATTTTGTAAATTAGTTAGATTTTATGTTCGCATTAAAAATTAAAAGTCTATGCTTTTTTTCAATAGTTTTGGATTGTCATTTTGTTTCATCTGACATAATTGTACAAAAAATAACAGATTTCTGATCTTGGGGTTGTACATTTTTTAGTGATTCATCGAGTTTTCTATTTCAGCATTTTTTTGGCCATATATGTTTTGAGCAGAAAAAGGCGAATTAAGATTCATATCAGAACCGTATGTTTTTGAACGTAAAAATATTTATGTTATGACATATAACTTCCAAAGAACTTGGGTATTATAAATAAAAAAATTTGATGTATAATAGTACTGAAAAACAATGTTTATTTATCATTTATATAAATGTATTTAAAAATATGATAATACAAAATAGCTATTATAAAGAATCGATACTTAAATGCATAATTCTAGCAACAGTTTTAGCTGCTACCATCATCATTTCATCTTTATGTTGATAAAAATTATCGACTGCATCTTTACGTGTTATCTCATTCTTATAAAGTTCTCTATATATTGGATTTAAATACTTCATTCGTCCTTGAATATTCACAAAATTTAACGCCGATTTAAGTTGTTTCAAATCACCAGCATGTAAACTCAATCGCAACCAACGTAATTTTATTTCGAAATTATTATTCGAATCAAATTTGTATAGTTCGTTCATGGTATTTAATGTTTCCAAAGAAAGCGGCTCTTTTTCTAAGAGTTGATTTAAAAATTGTGATATTTCAACTGAGGAATATTTTGATAAGTCTTTTTCATTTACTGAATTTGTGTCATTACTGGTATTTAATGAAATCCATTGATTTGTTAATAAATTAACTTTCTCCATTAACGAAGCATCTAAGTCAGGAATTTGTACAGGCATTCCAGGTGAATATAACCATGATTGCCAATCA
Source organism: Chrysopa pallens (assembly GCA_020423425.1). Lineage (NCBI taxonomy): Eukaryota > Metazoa > Arthropoda > Insecta > Neuroptera > Chrysopidae > Chrysopa > Chrysopa pallens. The sequence continues at coordinate 8,565 of JAEMTY010000430.1, forward strand.
ATTTTATCATGTATTTCTTTCGAAGGGAAATATTCCAAGAATAAATTTTTAAAGTCATCTGTTTCTATCGATTTATATGAAAATGTTTTGATATAGTGTTTTAAAAATTGTTCAAATTTATCTAAAATTATAACAAAATTATAAGGCACTTTTAATATTAAAATGGTCGCAAACAGATAAGCTTTTGTTTATATTTTATAAATTTCAAAACGTTCGAAAAATGGAGTGGAAAAGAGTGTTCGAAAATTTTTTGGATTTTGATATTTAATCAATTTTGTTGTACAGTTGGAAAATTATTGTCTTTAAATTCCCAATAGAAGAATCATAATGCCAACAAAAATTGATAATCGGTTGTTTCAAATAATTTGTGTCCCAATGTTCTTACATAAGCAGTAGGTCTGCTGTTACTCAGTATATAATGTTATTTATTAATATTAATTCAAAATTTTCTTTAAGGGCGACCGAAAAAATTTAAATAGCGCGGATTCGCTTAAATATAACGAATATCCTCAATTTCTTGAGAAAACGTTGGTAGGCAAAACAAAATTTTATACAAAAATTTATTTTATAAATAACATTAAATGTAGAAAAGTATTTTTCGTAAATTCAAATCTAGTTCAATCATTTAGTAAATAAAAAATTTACCTTCACCACCAACGCATTGTTCAAGATAACGCAAAAATAATGATCCTTTCTCATATGGAACTCTACTAAAAGCTTCATCTGGATTTACTCCTTTTAAATCTGGCACAAGTTTTGTGAAAGGACTATCAATTCCCATTTGACTAATCTAAAATATAAGGATTTTGCATTTGTAAAAAGTTTATGAATTATTCTTAAAAGTCAATTACAGTATCCCGTAGTTCCACATAGCCCATTAGTGTTTGAAAATCTCTCATTCGAGATCCTTGCATTTTTCCAACAATTTTTCGTTCCACAAATGTAGTGAAACCTTCATTCAACCAAAATTGTTCAAAATTGCTGTTGGTTACCAAATTTCCAGTCCAACTGTGAGAAATTTCATGTGCAATTACATCTACCAATGAACGATCTCCAGCCTAAAAAATACAAATTAATATTATCTCAAGAATTAGCTTTGATTTAATTCGTTAATATACTTCAGAGATTACTCCTTATTGAAAATATTACAAATTGTTTACGACTTGTACCCAATAAATTCATATTATATGAAATATTAGTTTAAAAATACACGTTATATTACACAATGTTTAAAAAATAACCTATAAAAATAAGAATAAACCTGAAAAATTTAAAAAAATTTACATACCAAAAGCGTTGGAGTAACAAAAGTTAAACAAGGATTTTCCATCCCACCATAAGGAAATGAGGGTGGCAGTACTAACATATCGTATATGCCCCAGACATACGAACCACATATAGATTCAGCTGTTTTTAACATTTCTTCTGCTTCCGCAAATTCATATGCAGCTTTGTCAACAAGTTCTTTTTCTGCCCAAACTTCAGAGCGTGGTCCTACTCTTCGTGATTCAAGCGCACCAACAGTAATAGCAATTAAATATGTTGGTATCGGAACAGGTTGATTAAATAAATATAAACGATTTCCATTTGGTAAATCTATAGGATTACCAACTCTAAGTGCGCTCATTAAAGCTGTCAACTCTTTTGGTACACGAACCTAAAATTTTATTAATCGAATAAACCTTTTAAAAGACTTTTGGAATACTATCAATACTTACATCTGCTGAATATGGAACTTTAATTCCCGGTGTATCTTGACATGGGATTATCGATCTCATTTCTGCAGGCTGTAAAAATATTCAGAATAGAAAAAAATTTGCAACAGAACTTATATTATTGATCTGTCTGCTTGTCGGCAGATTAATAATTAATTTTTTCTTTCGACCTCGATGAAAGATAATAAATATATAATTAATACATGATTCCCTAAATCTTTATAACACTCTACCAAACTCAAAATGAGTCGATTTAACTAAATTTATGGATTCTTACAGGATAGAATTTACTCAAATTAAGAAAAAATAAAGCTAGTTTCAATACATCGATGAAAGAAAATGCAAAAGTTTTTGTAAATTATAAATTACTGAGTAACGTGAACAGAATATTTTTGTAATTCAGTATTAAAATTTAGTAATTAATCCAGTTGTTTCTGATTTCGAGTTAGTAAAAAAACTTACCTGTCCTTGACTGAACATGAAAGGATATTTTTTCCCCGATGTTTGTTTCGGATTCAGCCATTGTAAGCCACTTGATTTGGGTGATGTTTCATATCCAATTACAAGTTCAAAACTATAAAAGGAAGGAGAATTTAATTCAAAATTGGCCATTCATTTATGATTAATTATGCATACCAATCGAGACAGGTTTCAATATTAATCGAAAGTTTGGTTCCAATATCAGCAACAGTTTCCCCTATTACGTATTTCAGATTAGATCCTGTTACTTTATCAAATATATAATAAATGGTTAGGTCTTTTATATCTAAAATCTAAAAAATTTAATATAAATTTTATTGTTGAAATTCATTTATTGTAAAATTAGTTTATTTACCATTTCTTTTATATCGGGAACATTCTTTTTTCCTTTTAGATTAACAACTCCCGTTATAGTTTCCCTTTCGAAATTCACATTTAAGCTTAAATGCAAGTGTAATGTCGTAGCTAGGTCTGAAATTCATTTTTAAAAAAATAATTATGTTTTGAAAGTTTTTATTTTTAAGAAAACGTTTATTACCTGGCCTCGAAAAAGACGATGGATCGCTAGGACTAAGACTTTGAGCCATTTTAAAAAAAACAAAACAATTATTTGAAGAAATATGAAATATTTGAAATGATATGAAAAACCAATTAATCTCAAGTAAACTTTTATCTATAATTAAAATACTCGTGATATGATAATGAAATAATTATAAATGATGAAGCTATAAAGTATGAAAACCTTTAACTACTATTTTTGTACTAGTTAAGTGGTTTTTTGGGGTAGTCGTTTTTTGAACTACAGAATTAAAACTGAAATTAATTGTTTTAATAACAAAAAAAAAATATATGGAAAAACCGGGTAAACATTTGTCAAAATGACACATGAAAACTTAATCAGAAGTTCAAAATCATCACTAGATTATTAGGTTTGTGCTGTTGCATTGTAGAAAACGACATCTACTATTTTCGTGAATTAAATTTAAGAAAACTATGATCTGCAATTTTGGTTCCCCGCAATTTTTAAACTATATCATAAAATCATAGTATTTAATAATTAATTAAAATGGACGTATCACAACACTATTTATTAATTACTGTAGATGTGTAGTTTTTATGTATACTTATATTATTATAATTAATGTCATAGATAATAGATTATTAAGATTATTTTTCCCACTTCTATAAAATTTTATCAGCGTTTGTACTTGAAGAGCATAATGTAAGTACACTTATTATACATTCAATTGAGTGTAAGTATAGAGAGAATTGTCGAAAAGACGCTATCTGAGAGAGATCCAGGAGATCTTTTTTCTTTCAAAAGATTTATAATCGTAAATCGAATCACGAATCACTACATTTTTGAACTTATTTAAAAATATGAAATACCAACTCCGCGCCATCTCTACGAATTTTGATAAATTATTAATGAATTTTGCGGCATGTTTATCAGCATTGTCAATTTTCAAGAAATACAAAAATATTTTCGCAAATAATTTAAAGATTATAAGTATTTGAAATAAAACATTTGTAATAAAAATATAATTGTTTAAAAGATCAATGAATTTGCTTGCGTTAATAATAAATATTACTTTAGTATAGTAGCTTTATTGTGTAGTGATATAGCTAGAAATATTGGGTTTAATGATGTTCGAAGCTCGAAGTATAAATGCTGAACATAAAGATTTAATTCACGATGTGGCCTATGATTTTTATGGGCAACGAATGGCTACATGTTCTAGTGATCAATGCGTCAAAGTTTGGGATCAGGATGATTTGGGAAATTGGCAATTAACTGCAAATTGGAAAGCTCACAGCGGATCCGTTTGGAAAGTCACTTGGGCTCATCCAGAATTTGGACAAGTTTTGGCTACTTGCTCATTTGATCGAACTGCGGCTGTCTGGGAAGAAATAGGTTTGATTTTAAATATATTTTATTTTCGGAATTTAATGATAAAAAACGAAATTTTTAGTTGGAGAAACTACTGTACCTGGTGAAAAAGGAATGCGACATTGGGTTCGGCGTACAAATTTAGTTGATTCTCGTACTTCAGTAACAGATGTTAAATTTGCACCTAAATCTTTAGGCTTATTATTAGCAACTTGTTCTAATGACGGTGTTGTAAGAATATATGAAGCTCCAGATGTAATGAATTTGAGCCAGTGGACATTACAACATGAAATCTCTTGTAAATTACCATGTAGTTGTTTAAGTTGGAATCCTTCATTTAATAGGTAAATTAACAAAAGGTTTTTGAGATGAGTTTTCCTTCTTCGTGCTTCGTAAAATAGTTAACGTATTGAAAATAAGATGTATGCTGGTTAGGGCCTCATAATCGATTTTAATTCCTTTTAAATCATTAAAGGCACTTATTTTAATTTGAATCTAACTTAAAAGTTCTTTTTTCAATGTTTAAATGAAAAACGTTAAAAAGAGATACAGGTCTGAAAAATAATATTAATTAATGCTTTCTTGTTAATAATAACGTGCATTAAATTTTTCAACGATCGGATATAATTAACAGTATAAAATGAATATATAATAGTAGATAAATATTACGAGAAACTAATATTTTATTTAAAATTTAAGTTTACGTAAACAATTTTATTAATTTCAGACTTCATCCACCCATGCTTGCTGTTGGAAGTGATGATGCTAATCCGGCCAACGGTGGAAAAGTATTCATATATGAATTTAGTGAGAATACAAGGCGGTGGACTAAAACTGAAACAATACATTCAATTCATGATCCAGTTCACGATTTAGCATTTTCACCAAATTTAGGTCGTAGTTACCATTTACTGGGTGTTGCTACCAAAGATGTTAGAATTATTACATTAACACCAGTAATGTATGTTAATATTGTATTTTACATAAAATAATTACAATAATTACTGATTTGAATAAATTTTTAGGGACACATCTGGTGTTCAAAGCGGTTTAACGAGATTTGAAGTAAAACCTGTTGGTCAATTTGATGATCATGGTAGTGCAGTTTGGCGTGTTTGTTGGAATATTACAGGAACAATTTTGGCATCTTCTGGGGATGATGGTTGTGTTCGAATATGGAAAAGTTAGTGTAAATTTTACATTAACGTATATTTTACATTAACTAATGTTAAGGAAAAATATGTGTTGAAACGATTTTAAAAAATTGTCCAATTTTAATATAAACATTAAGATTAATGGGATATATATTAAAATAAAATTATAATTTATTTCAATCTATCATCTTGACATGATAATGGATTAAATAGCGCCCGAGAACATATATACAGTTATTCCTTTCTCTGCTATGAGAATGCTTTTCTCCGATATAAATAGTAGTCGAGTGAATTTATTCAATATAAGTCTTTATTCAAAATGCATAATTAAAATTGGAAACCGTAGTTAAATGTTCTTATAAACTTGAACTTTTTTTAAACAAATTTTTTGTTTCAGTGAATTATTTGAACTCATTTAAATGCGTTACGGTTTTACAAGGCGATAGAATTATTAACCAACAAGAAGTCAGTTCTTCAGATGCTACCACCCCAACTGGAATTCAAGCAGGAACCGCATCTATGACTGCTCGATATTATAAACTTGGTACTATTAATCATCCCAATCAAGTTCCTTGGCATTAATGGTTTGAATTTATTATTTGTTTTTGTATGTATTCAATTAGTTTTATGATCAATAAATAAGTTTACTTAAGTTTATTTGGTTTTCGTGGGAATTTTTGTATAAAATATTATTCCTTTGACCTTTCATTTATAATTTTCATGAAGCTGGAAGTTGTACCTCAGTTTTATCGAAATTATTATTTAAAAAAAATTTCAAAATGCTATTATACCAAAGGAATTTCATTTTTTCTTATGACTTTCAATACAGTTAATAGAAAAACATATCTAGTAAAACGATAATAAATATGATGTGATTTGCGGCTGATGTGTCAAGAAACTATGAACATTCAAGTACTGTAAAAATTCATGCGTAGCAGAGCTCCTTAACTAAAGTCATTTATTCCACTTATTAAATATGTCTTAATTTGGAGGTGTTGGTTGTTGGGCTGCGCAAATATTAAAAAAAGAAAAAAACATGTTATTTCGTTCGTAAAAAATGGATAACAGAGGATTAATTTACTTCCACAAAAGGTACTACCATAGCACCAACTTAACCTACACACAAACTCTGATTCAATTCAAAGGGGCTGTGAGAGTGCACAAATCCTACAAAACCACCAAAATGATATTTTTAAAACGGGAGAAGGGGGTTGGGAGATTGACACTAATTAAAGAATGAAGGGGGTTTGGAAGGGCACCCCCTTGACTCTAACTTAATCTGTATTCAAAATTTTCAACCCGTTAATATACGAATTTCAGAATTTACTTCTATGTAGACTTTTGATATTATCTTTTACCAAAATATGAATATTATCAAAGAGAACTCTAGAATTTTTTGCCCAATTTCCTAGATGAAAATATTTTTCGTATTTTAGAAATACATATTTCGACTACCCAGTGACGGTATGCACCGTCACCAAATTAACAACGAGAACATCTCATCGGAGAATTATTGGATAAAAGTTATAAATCTTCTACTACATAAAAATAATATATTTCATCATCGTAAAGGCTTATAAATTAAACAAAATCGAAAAAAATGCAACATTTATATTTTTTTAATATAAAATTTTTTTTTTAAGTAGGTACAATTATTATTATAATAAATATAATATTAAATATAAAACAATTTTAAATTTAATGTTCAGTCTTATATGGTCTTAAAACTAGTGTATAAATGGTTTCATTTTACAATTATTTGGATACAGTTTTTAATAAAATTACGTTCTATGAAAAATTTTATGCTTTACGAGAGCATTTCTTGACAATTCTTGAGCAGACTGCGTAAACTTGATTTTATTGTGATATACAAAAATCATTAGAATTTGAATGAAAAAACAAGCGTATTTACTCAGTTTCATTCTATGACTTAATAGTTTTGAATCATCAAGTGACTTCAAATTTTCCGCTGAATTCGGTTTACAGAATTAAAGTTATAATGATTTTTTTCCGTATGCACAAAATAAAAAGTGTGGTAACTTTTTACTAAAATAGAGTGAAATTTGAACGTTATGGTTTTGATTAGTTTTAACTTTCTTTCAATTATAGTTTTTTTTTTTTGAATATTCTGTATAATAAGACTTTAATAAAACAAATTATATCACTAATCCTTAGAGAACATTAATCAAAAGTCATTTAAAAATTTCAGAACCAGTTAAAATTTAAAAAAACATGGAACATTTCAAAAATAATAATTTTTTAAAAATATGAAGAATTCAAACCATAACGTTTATTTTCAGTCCTTTTATTTATAAGTATTATAATTGTTTATCATAAATATTTGAAAGAATCGCTACGATCCATTTCAACGATTTTTTTCGAACGCCAAATTTACAATTATGTTAGGCAGATGAATTCATATTTCATTTTATGCAGTCGCTAGTTGATTTTGTTTCACTATATGTACAATATTACAAATTATAATTACCTTCACGTTTTGATATCATAGGATGTTGAAAAATTTTGTTTTTAATTTTTTGACAAAATTCAATCATTAAATCGAGGCAGAAAATGGTAATTGAATCAAGTCAACAATACTTTATTCAATATACAATTGTTTACACTCTGAGATTCTTACGTAAAATTGTTTATTGCACTTCATATTTTTGGATAAATTATTTGAGCGATTTTTTAGGTATTTATACTGGCATTTAATATTAATATCTTTGGATAAATTTTATTTATCACTAAAATAATATAGTTGTTTATAATTAATAATTAACCATAGGAGGATGTATTCATAAATTGGTTGCATTCGTAGGTTAAATTACTAAATGCTGGTGTAGTTGTATTTGGAACTGCTTCGTCAGTGTTATTATCCGTTAAAGAATCTAAAACGTCGTAGGCCCTGGGAAGAAAAACTAACAATTAATTTATATATAGAAATTGTAAGCATATTATCTTGTTCAAAAACAATTTTTGTTGATAGAGTTTGTTAAAAGTTACTTCCATAATTATTTCCAAATATTTAAATTACATGGTAGAAAAATTAGTGGGTATATTTTTAACGACTTTAAAAGTTCATATTTCAAGAAAAATCAATATAAATACACAGAATCATACAAGAATTTCTATTCTATTTTTCAAGACCAAATAAAAATTAAAATTACAATACTAAATTTTGTGGCGATTCACATGAAACACTAACAGATGGCGTTAGTGAATAAGTTCCTATTAAAGAAATAATCATTATTAATTTTGTCTGGTTCCCTATTATGATTTTGTAATATAAATTTTCTATATCGTATTTGAGCTTTAATACAGATTAAAAAAATTTATATTTTTTTATATAAATTTGAGTTATATTTTTAAATAATATTTTCAGAATAAACTATTACCTTCCCTTAAATTTGTATTATTTATTTACCTTATATATTCAGATTTTGATAATTGGTTTAAATTTAAGTATTTTGCTGGTGTGTTATTTTCTAATAATCCATCTAATACTTCACGTAATTTAGCAAATGTCGGTCGTTCTTTTGGTTGCAATTCCCAACATGATCTCATTATTGAATAAATTTCTTGACTACAATTTGATGGACATTCCATTCTATATCCAGACTTCAGTAAATGTAGTAGACGATTTGTGGGTGTACTTGGATAAGGATTTCCTCCAAGTGTAACTATTTCCCATAGTACAATACCAAAAGACCATACATCACTTTGTGAGGTATAAATTTGGTGTGTTAATGATTCCAATGCCATCCATTTTATTGGTAACTTTCCATTACCTGTTTTACGATATATATTTTGTTGATAAATGTCTCTACTTAATCCAAAATCAGCTATTTTTAATGTTTTGTCTGCTGTTAAAAGTACATTTCTTGCTGCCAAGTCACGATGAACAATTCGATTACTTGCTAGATATTCCTAAAATAAACATTTTTTGCAAATTAATAATTTTTTGCTATTTTATGTTTTTTATAGTTATATGGCCACAAACATCATATCATAATTAACATAATATAGAATCTAATTATAACAAGTGAAGATAACGAACACAGTCAATTGTTTAGATACTCAACATATGGTTCAGTATCAATGTTTGAACTAATCATAAACTCATATATAATAATTGTAATTATATTTGTGCTTATTAGCTGAATTTAAGCTGAAATTATGGCGAATTCAAACAGTTTAAGAAAAAAATTGTTAGTTTTGAAAAAAAAAATAAAAAATTTTCAATACAAAAAATCCATTTATTTTTTAAGCCCGTTTGGTTACCAGAGTTGTAACAGAGAAGAGAGGCAATAATTGAAATTCAATCCTAATGGAAACTTAAAATTTAATAATTATTTTCTGATGACATTAAAGAACCGCAAGATGACATTAAAAACATGAAATTTAGCCTAGCTTTATTCTAGTCTTGCAAAAAATATTATTGTTTTGGAGTAATTTTGCAAGAGTTGATCAACAGACCCATAAGTTTGCATTTGCAATCAAATTTGATGATATTGATGCGTTTCACGAGAAATCTCGTTGATGATGTAAGGCTTACTAGTTTTATAAAATATTCATATTTATATTTTGTGACCATATAACGGTATGATGTTTAACATACCATTCCTATAACAATTTGTCTTGCAAATGATAACAAATCAGTGGGAGTTAAAATTGCATTATTGTATTCTTCAAGACCATATATTTCATTTATTTTTAAATTAAAATCTTTGGAATTTCGAAAAAAGTTTCGACTGTATAGAGCTGGATCCGGTGTTGAACATTGTTGAATTGCATTCCAACTGCGATGTAAATAACCGAGTAAATCACCTAAAGCACAATATTCCACAAGTAACATAATTTTGTTGGAACTTCCTTGTGTACAACAACCAATCATGGATACAAGATGTGTATGAGTACCAACAGTTTTCATCATTTGTATTTCTTGTTTTAATTGTCGAATATCTTCTGGACTTGCACTCTCTGTAATATAACATTGAATAATGTATAATTTCAGAAACAAAATTGTATTCAAGTAATTTTATTCAATTAAAGGATGGTTAATTTTCTTTATGGATGGCATGGGATTGATTTTATATTTTAGAAATAAATAACCTGTTCAGCAGTCTTGGTACTGCATTTTACGTATGCATATATAGTTATACAAACGTAAAATATAGATACTAAGCTAATACTTTTGTCGTTGAACTGTCGTAAAAGTATTCCCTGGAATTCAGTTGATTGTATAATAATTTTACCTTTCAACATTTTAACAGCAATTTCTTGTTTGTGTGGTAGAAGCCATCCATGCCGAACAACACCAAAAGCTCCCTCCCCAATAATTCGATCTAAAACCACACGATCACGTTGTACCTCAAATGAACAATAATCTTCAAATTCATCACTAGATGATGTTGGATCGTTTGTAATTACTGTAAGATTTTGTTTCGTACTCTTTTGATCGATCTCCTGAAATACAAAAATTTATAGATGTATTTGTATTTTAAATTTATCGAAAAAAAAATTAGTATTTACCTCAAAATAATCACATCGATCGAGTTTCTTTCTTTGAGCGCGTTTATTTATGACAATTGCATAAATAATTGCTAATGAAAGACATGGCGTGATTATGCAAATTATTATTAAGATGGTATAATTAGTTTGTGACATTGGAATACCTGAAATAAAACAAAAAATCAAATTTTAAACTCTGAAATTTTTTTATTGGAATTCATAAAAATTTTATTATTCTTCTTCTGATAACTAGTTTTCAAAATTGGTTATAAAAGATATTTGGTTGACTTATAGCCAATTATCATATAGAAGTTTGGTTGGCATTTCGACCCGTTTTTTTAATCAACAGCGTTTTGTTTCGACAGCGTTTTTAATCAACACTGTTTTGTATTCATCTAAAGGAACAATAATTCGTAATATTTCGAAGCAGATATGAATGATAATTATCGGAATAGGTTAAAAGTGTTAAGCAACAATTCATTATGATTGTTTAAAAAATAAAAATAAAGGTAATTTATCTTTAATAACTGGAATCTTACCATCTGAAGCGAAGTATGAAATTTCTCTATATAAATTTGCTTCCTCACTAACGCCTCCTTTTGAAATCGCCTTTAAAGTGATTTGATAATGATTTGTCAATGGAATATTTTCAATTTCTAAATTAGATGTATTCTATAAATTGAATAAATTAAAAAATATAAAATTAAATTGTAACAAGTACATTTGTCGATATAGAATATATACAAACCCCGGGTAAATTATATATACGTGTTAAGTTTCCATTTTCCGAAATTGGTAATAATTGTAATAAATATTCTTCAGGCTCCAATTCTGGTACATCCCAATTAATAGATACATCACAAAGTACGCCAGCATTTTGTTTATCTAGTTTAATTTTAGTTTCTTCAGCTTTTAAGCCAGTTGGCATTGGTGGTTCTGGAAACAATAATTGCTTAAAATTAGATGTGGATTATTTGAGTAACGATCATTTTGTAATGAAAGGCGGAATAAGCTCTACTCATCATTAGCTTTTATGTATACGAAAGGGGTAAAAGTTATTTTAAATGATATCTACAAATATCGATGTGAGAAAAGTATTATTAAGAAATTTACAAATTTTTTCAATATATTTTTTATATCATCAGGAAAAAACTTTTTAATTATAAATATATTCTTACCACAAATGGACAAATTTTGAAAAGTTTCAAGACATGTAGGAATGGGAAAATTGATCCACTTCTTATCACTTTCTTTTTCATGATCTTCTGACATGGCAGTTATTGCCACTGAACAATTTTTTCCAAATTCTAAGTCTGGTAGCTCTACATTATACAATTCTTCGGGCTGGAAAAATAAAAATTACATTTTATATTTACTTAGACATACTTGAAAAACCTTTTTTCGTCTTTTCTTTTATAAAGTTAGTACAGTTATTACACCTTTATTTTAAGAAATCCCCGAAACTTGGAATGTAAGCTATTAAATAATATACAATGTTAAAATTTGAAGACGATTGGCCATCCTAAACATGAGAATTTGAAGAATTCTACAGGTGCAAATGACGTGAATGGAGATTTCATCGTCTCCAGACACGATCTACAAGTAGGATCGTCTGTGATTCCCAAATTATGAAGGTCATAGTTCAATCGGCAGTGCCCTATCAGAACATTCACTCTTCTTTTCAAGTGTACCCTGGCCAGTTTGAACCGGGATCATATGAGTACAATACGTTATAAAAATATAACCATCAGTCTTGATACTGTATGAGACAAAGTTTTGATTAAGTTTTTCGACACTTCCCTTTCATTTCAATGGAGTATTCCCTATTTAAATGATTAATTTAAGTAAATTGCGCTGAAATAATTAACTCAGATAACTTTTTCGTATATGATTTCGTGCTATAAGCAATTTAAAATCCAGAAAAGTAAAACACAAATATAGAGTTTAATTGGCCTAGAGGTCTCATTTTTTTGTGTCAATTTCTCTTAAGAAGCGCTAAAATGTAATTTAAGTATTCTTGTAACTATACAGATACGATCATCATTGACGTCATCTAGAATTTTTAAATAGAGGCGTGTTTTTAATTATTTTTTTTTAAATAAAAAACACACGATGGAAAAATTTAATTCAGAAGTAAACGTGTTTGTCATAATCATGGTTATTGTAATACTGTTGGAAAAATTCCAAAATAATAAACTGGGGCCCACACCTAATTATTCTAATCAAAAGATAATATAAATAATATTCTCAATTTGATAACAATTTTTATTTACAAAAAAAATGCAAAAAAAAAATGGGCCAAGTGCGTGTCGCACATTAATTAATTCAGGGTTCCGTAGTATATACAAACTAGGAATCGGTAATTTCTAAATTACAAGATTGTAAGAATGTAAGAATGAAAATGCTAGAAAAAAATTCCAATTTGTAAACCAATTTTATATAAAAAGACTATTTATTATATAAATAGTCTTTTTATATAAGTGAAGAATTAAGCACAAAATAAAAGAATTAGGAATACAGGAATCAATACATTTTTAGAGCAAACACTTGCGGCAAAGATTTTGCAAAGGCTTTTACAAGAAACTTCTCTTGGCGAAACGTTTATAACTGGGAATAAATCAGTTGCGGGTACCCACTGGCCGTTGTACACTTAACAAATATTTGCACCAAATCAATATCACAGAAACATCGATCGCTGTATATTTTGTCAAGAAAAGGAGGAAATGGGAATTCGCACGTGTGGATTGACAGCCTCCTTCCCAAAAGATACCTTCCTTTGGGATACACTGATCTCCAAATACATTGGACAAAAAAACCTATATCTGGATTATTTGAATAAATAAATAGTTTTCTCTCTAAATTACAGAATATGTAGTCTAGTAACAAGTACTTGTAAATCGTAAAAAAATATTTACCTTAATAATTTCACCTTGATTATACTTTTCACTGTGAGTCCACCATACAATATCATAAAAACAGACCATATCTTAAATAAAAATAGATAAAAATAATAATAACAATAAATTTAATAAAAATAAATAAATTATGCAAACATTAAAAAAAATAAATTATCATATTTTTTCGATGTAAATTTTGCAATTATAATATTGAAATAATTTTTTTAGTTTTATTTTACCTTCAGCCGGTATCCATTCCAATTCAGCTTTATACGAATGATTGTCATTTTGTAAAGATAAATTTTTTAATGTTATATTTTTTATTGGTTGTAATGTATAATCATATGGTAATGTTTCTGTCCAATTACTAGACATATTTGTCCATCCGTTCTCAGTAAATTTATACAAATATAATTTGTAACTATTGTTTGATAACAAATCAGTAAATATCGTTATATTTTTATTTGTCTGCAAGAAAAAAAAAAAAATCCAAATATTTTATATTCATGTTATAATTATTACAGTAATTTAAAGCAATTTAGTTCATCTGAAAGTACGTAGTATGAATACAAATTTCCTTATAATTTTAATTCTCGATATTATTTTCTTAAGGTTTTAAGGTAAAATATTTAAACATAAACGTTGATATATATACGAAATTTGTGTGAGTCAACAGATTTTTGTGTTATACATTCTTATTTTAAAACTTTTTATATTGGGGATCCCCACTTTAAAAATAATAATGTATAACATATAATTTATCACAAAAACATCGCATGTTAATCTATGTATACGAAACCCATAATCACTCGATAGTTAATCTCACTATCTTTAAACAAAACAGTATATCTTTTATATATGTATGTTAGAGTGTGTGCAATGTTTTTACTGATTTTACATATTAATATTTAGACATTTTTATGTGTGTATCTATACAAATTATAATATTCTATATAGGTATAATATATTTAAATATAATTTCCCTAAATCAACAGATATAAAACTAAACGCAACATTGTTATACGTGCAAATTGAATCCTATTTATTAATATTTTGTCATAGAAATAGTGAGTAGGCTTCTTAGAACTTACATAGAATGATCTATTTTTTTTTTTATCTTAAGAAATAGAAGGATCTGTCTGATAATTTTTCTAAAATACAATTTTTAATAGTCTCTTCATAACGTTACGTATTAAAAATTCATTTTTATCATCGAATATTTCAAAGCTCAGTGAGTGGATCGATTTAAAATTTGATTTTATCATAAAATTTCATTCTGAATATCTTGTGAAAATTTCTGACAAATCCATTAATTATTTCTATGTCATGGTGAACTGCCTTAATCAAAAATTGTATATCTTACCATTGAAGCTTTGTTCCAATCGCTATGTCTATGTTGTAATTTTAATACAACGTTATGGAAATCAACTTCCGCAACTGGCCATTTAAACACTAATGTAGTTTCTGAGCGACAATGTAATTTTGGTAAAAAATCTTCATTTTTCAATTCATTAAATGTTCGTTTCGTCATTTTTGTATTTAAACATATACACATGTGCATACAAATTGGATTTTTATTCTGAAATATAAAAAAAAAATATTCAATATTTCTTAAATAATACGGAATGCTATAGACATTTTAAGAATACCGAATTTATTATTTAGAAGATTAATTAATGTGTTTGTGCATTATTTAAGAATACGTAATATGTTTTGAATTTTAATTAAATTGACAAAAAAATAATGTATTCTGTTTGTAACTAGAGGCAATTTAACTTACACACTTGTATTGGCAGTCGACATCACTTGCATTTGGAAGAATAGTTTCTTTTATACACTGAAATAAAAAGAAATAATTTTTTAATAGAATCAGGAAAAAATTTGTACAGAAGATTTTATATATCTCTTAAATTAAATGATAAAATTACATTGTTATTTTTAATTTCCATTACATAATTGATTTTCATGAGGATTTTACTTCGATATTTATATTGATATCTTTTATTTATATTGCATAAAAGTGTCATTTACTGGAGTTTTATTACATAAGGTGTATTTTTTTGTGGAATTGTCAGAAAACCCTCGAGGTAGATTTCTCTATATATAGATTTAGCCAATGTATACTGTACGCATTGATACGTGCTAAAACGGGAATTATTGTCAATAAATAGACTATGGGATGCAAAAATAATTTTTCAAATCTGAATTGTTTTCCTTCCATTAAGTCTGAATTCTCTGTTATTGATTTTCAAGTTGGTAAATCGATTAATAAATAATAACAAACACTGATATATTTCGAGTTCTGACGTCCTCAGAAAAAAAAAGATTTGTTTTTCCGATAGCCAGAATTATTGATTAAAATTGAATTTTATTATAATTTCTGCAATGATAGTTCGTTTTCATTAAAATTCATTTAAATCTTTCAGCATATTTTGTGTGTCAAGAATAGGTATTTACCGCTTGCTTATAATTATAATATATACGATTATGGGTTAGCTTTAACTGTGAACCAGTAATGTGGCCTCTAATTTAAGGCTCAGTAGTTTCGTTGGCTGACTTTTTTAAGTGTATATTGTGTTTTGAGTTATTTATCCGCGAAAATTGAAAGAAATACAATACTTATTACATGTAATTTAAATCAACAGCTTGTTATATACACATTCCTTTATGCCAATACCAGCTTTGGATAATCCCTCTTTATATAGAAGCTTTACGAAAAAAAAAATTGTTTTGAATGACGTGTGACTGTATTGTATATATTTGTTCTTGTTTTACCTATTAGATA
>JAEMTY010000431.1:0-25000 GCA_020423425.1 Chrysopa pallens
TGAAATTTTTATTAGTAAAATGGTTGAGTTCTCCACAATTTTAGATCAAATTTAGCTAATTATCACATATTTGGTAATTACAATATATATTATACTCATATACGGCCCCTATATAAGTACACCCGTATATGCTTATATAACTGTAAAGACTGGATATTTATAGTATTTTATGAATGCTATTTAAAAGTAGTCCAAACAATGATATTCAATCATATGTAGAGTATCTAAACAATTAACTCTTGTTCAACAATAAATTGAGTAATTAAAAGGTTCCAACTAAATAATATTGAAACGATTTAATTTATAACTCATTTATTTTTCTTTAATACTTTTGTACATTTGAAATACGAAATACACGGAAAACCTTCGATATTTTTATTATATATTTTGGATATACATTTATATTAGTTTGAATGTATATTTGTGAAAACGGCGGTAACCGTTTTTAGTTAGTATATAGTACCAGTACCGCCTCCGTAGTGGAGGGCGGTAAGTCAATAATATTATGTAGAAAAGCAACAGCAGTAAATGTAACGAACGAACGAGAGATGCTAGAATGTAGCTCTATCTCTGTGTCTCTAGGGATATTGTGTGCGCACCACCCAACCACACCCGCGCACACAATAACAATATTTAATGAAGCTTTTTAATTAAGAACAATGAATAATGTGAAATATTAATATTTTTATACCAACATTTATTATGAACAAGAATGAATAAAAATAATAATATTTGTCAAAGATTATTGATAATATACTTTATTGTCTCATAAAGCCTTGTTATTGGTCTTGGATCAGGGACCGATCAGTTTGAAATAATGATCCAAGTAGTAACTTATACCCGACATAAATTAAGTCAAAAGTTGGTAATGTTCGAAAATATTGAAATCACTACTAAAACTTGTGATGTTTGTGTCTTTGGTATCAGTTAGTTGACTT
This sequence comes from Chrysopa pallens, assembly GCA_020423425.1. Taxonomy (NCBI): domain Eukaryota; kingdom Metazoa; phylum Arthropoda; class Insecta; order Neuroptera; family Chrysopidae; genus Chrysopa; species Chrysopa pallens. The sequence continues at coordinate 939 of JAEMTY010000431.1, forward strand.
AACATCAATAATAAAACGAACAGAAGGATCAGAAACTCTGATAATCTATACTTAAAAATTTAGGTTATGTTGTTGATAAACAAAATTAGTCACTTGAAAAGAAAAATTCAAATGTAAACAATTGTTTGATTCTAACAAACAACTTTTGTGAATATTATCAAAGAGAACTGATGGGTTTTTCAATTAAATTTCATTTGATAAGTACTTTGTAGTCGAAATGCGAACTTATAAAATACAAAAAATTTTGATCTTGAGGAAATTGGGTCAAAAATTGAAATTTAAAAATCATATTTTGCTTTAAACATTTTTTCGTAAACTGTTCAAACTCTTCAGCTCAAATTCAGTTAATAAAGATATATAAATATAATCTATATAATTAATAGATATTAGTGTCCAGATGAAGCATCAAGCATTGAATTATATCTATCTTTTGCCTTTCTCAAGTTCTTATTGAGCATTTTTTGGACCATTATATGGCGTACTTTTAAAAACTAATGATAAAAGACATAGTTCAATTATTGGTACTAAAATGTTGAGTAAACACTGTTGGTTTTCATTCTTCCTAACAAAGAACGGGAATTGGGCTAAGTGAAAAAATGTATCTAGCGCTATAGGTATGCCCGGAACGATAATTGATATATGACATGCTTCTGAAAGGGAAACCATTCCGAAAATTTCATTGTGAACACGAGACGAAAATGGCTAACGAAGTTAAAAAACGTTGGCATGTATAAAAATGATCAAACATTTTTTTTTTTAATCATAAAAACAATTTTGAACTCGGAATAAAAAAAAAAAATTACAATTATCTCGTGTGAACTAATTAAATTATTCAAGTAGAATACACCATTGAATGTTGAATTGATAATTAAGAGATTTACTATTTACAATTATGATTGTGTTCACTAACCCTTAATTCATCATTATTCAATAAATAAATAAAATGTGATTAAACTTACACATCAATGAATTGCAACAGAAAAATCAACTATCGACTGGAGAGTAGAGTAGAAGAGAGGGTCGCCAATAAATCATAACAATTTGACTATTAATTCAGTATATATTTTTAGTGTTACAATTATTACATTCACTATTATTGATAATTATTATTATATTGATTTAAGAATATTTTACATTGGAAATGATGTTACACAATCCATTTTATTGATTATTTTGCCAACAAAACAAAACAAATTGCTTATATGATATAAGTGAAATTTGTGTTCAGTATGTATATGACGATAAAATCTCCTAACAAATTTTTATATATTTGTTCAATATTTTACTATCTTTATATGAATGAGCGCTTAGAGTTCAGTGCATTCAAAAACATCTATTTGTCACAAAACTGAATATACCCATATTTTATTGTATTATGGCTAGAGTATTTTATTTATTTTAAATATTTAGTCACTTTAAATAAATTTCTAATTGTTACTCGATAGATATAGTTTACGTCAGAGTTTATTAATCCCTCTGTCTGTCCGTCATCAAGATAACTTAAAAACGAAAGATAGCGAATAGACATTTTGGTGACGTATTTTGGACATGAAGACTAAGTATAAGTTCGTAAATGTGAAAAATCGAGTCCAGGACCCAAATTTGGATACATAAAAGATAAAAGAAAAAAGACCAAAACTGTTTGATCAACTTATGTTTGAAATATTTTTTTGTAAAATGCTTAGGTTCGCCTCAATTTTAGCTCAAATTTAATATACATATTATTGAAATATATTTTTATATAAATTCAAAGGAAAAATAGTTGATATTCAATCACATTTAAACAATTAACTCCATTAGTTGTTATATTCACTTGTTTTTAAGTCACATTACTTTCATTATGTAATATGTAACTACAATGAGTTTATGATATTACAGCTATCATGGGCATTTTTGGGAATTTCAATTGCTCAATTTTTGAAATTTCTCTTGTAAAAGTCAGGTGCATTACTGTAAAAATATTAGATATAAGACTATTTTCATCCAAGTTTGATGAATTGTAGGAAGACTTACAACAGAGTCTCAAATTTTTCCATTATACTATATTGGATAGGGAATCAAATAATATAATTTGATTTTGTTAAAAATTTGTTTACTTTCCTAGTAAAGTTCGATAGCTTAATGTGGATAAAATTTAAGTAGTCGGTGTCTTCATCGTTCATGAAACTTTTCGAGGTGGTCGGATTGAATATGGAAGTCCTCCGAGATGTTCCGAGTATATTTTGAACGGTTTTCTGTTTTTCAAGTCAATCTTTATTCATTCGATACTAATGATAAAATACCTCCTGAATTGATGAAATGTTTCGGTTTAGAATTAGGAATATAATTAACACTTAGATCAAATTAAAATGACGACTGTAGAAATACAGAAGTCGAAAAATGATTTTTCCAGTTAAAAAGATACAACATTAAAAAAAAAATAATAATTTCTCAATGAAAATGAAACCAACAGAATTACAATTATAAATTATATCTATTCATTATTTATTATCGATTCAACTTTGTGGGAAAAAATCTTATGGGAAAAATTTGTGCGAAGAAAATTTATGGGATATTTTATCCAAGAGATCACTAGGTATTTAAAGGATAAAACATTATTAGTGATCCTAGTTTTCGAATTTAGTTTGAGGAGTGTCAATGTGGATGAATCAGATATATTTTGCTCTCTTCTGCGAATATACATTTTATTTTCAATTAATCGAATCTTTGGCTAGTGAGCTTATAAGGAACAAGAATTGCGGCTTCTCCTTTGAAAATATACCTTTCGCTTATTGCAAAAACTTCTACCATTTTCAAATTGATCTAGCCTAGATCCTGCATACAACTTTGCTGGAAAACTTTGCTAATATCGGTAAACTTTCAAGAAAACATTATTTTGGTACTATAAAATCGGATTCAGTAATCCAAAAAATCATTAGAAATCGTAAAGAAATAAACTGGTATTTTGAAAATTCAAAATAACATGGTTGTAATTCTGTAAAAATAATATGATTAAATAAATGTGTATAAAAATACCATACCATAAAAATGACAATAAACAACAATTTGGCATTAGAGTTTATGCTAATTAAATACAATTTTCTCCATACATACCCTGAAAACCATTTTCACAAATGAAACATAACAACCCCTAATAAATATATCGTAATAACTAAAATGTCACTTTAAATTATTTAACTTTTGAAAAGTAAATTATTTACTACTGTACGGAACAGAGTATAGTACTACCTACTAGGCAAAGCACACAAGCTCACAAGCTTAAATTTATTTATTATATGTTTATTTTATTAAATGATGAAAACTTGTGAAGCAAATGAATTGTGAAGTTGTGTATGGTATATACATCATACATATAGGGTTCGTCGTGGTAATTGTAAAGCCCGCCGCAGGCTTCAACATCTTGTGATGTGGTCGATGTCGTAGTGTTTAGGTACCTACTATCATCAGTGTAGATGTATTTTATATCTGATGATATACACTCACACACAACAAGGCAAATACAACAAGGGGTTGTTGCTTTTGATCCCCTTGTATGATGTGTTTCTAATTGGCAGGATATGCGATCTAATCGACAATATGCCAGGAAATATTTACATTATCTAATTCACTTTGTTTTACTTACAACTTGTATGGTTTAAATACGCAAGCACTATTCATCATACATGTATGCAATAAACAATTTTTTAGGGGTCCGCACTCATATATAGTATATACATTTATTCTTACTGGAGTTCCATTACGGCAGTCCAAATTCGACCATTATCACTCAAAAGTGATTAGCACTGTCTTTAAACAAAACAGTATATTTAGGAAAATAGTATATATGCGTGTGTATGGTAGTGTTTGTAATATAATCAACATCTCTTATATATATGTGTGCCATACTGTGTGTATTATTTTTCTTTATTGATTTAATGTATTTTTTATGCATAATTTTTAAATAAAGTATTAGCATTCTTTATATAAACTATAAGTGTGCCAAATTCCATACTCCTCTGCCCAACCAATTTTCGTAAAAAATATAAGTATTATATATGAAATATTAAATTAAGTCTTAAGTTTTATTAAATTAAGTCTTAAGTCTCTAAGGCTAGAGAATATTGAAGGTAATAACAAAATTTAGGTATAAATGATCATTTTTATAAGCTCATTTTTGTTTATCTGTAGGTCTTTTCACACGTCTTGTATAAAAATAATTTGATACGAAATCTTGCATAGACTGATCGTGTTCACACTTGATGAGTTTTATTATCTATATTATTATTTATTATTATTATTATTAGCTTCGATATTTTTTTGTACATTTAATATGACAAAGCATTATTTTGTTTATTTTTTTAAGGGTTCGATTAATAAACAGTCGATGGTGCCTTTATAAAACAAAATCGGAAAATTAAGAAAATGATTTTGTAATGAAGTTGACATATATTGTAATTTTTATAATGGAACATTTATACTGAAATAATATATAACGACGTTATTTCAAATAATATTCTAAAAAGACAAAATACCTTTTTTATGTGAAATTATTTGCTCTATCTTTATTATCCGAAACTTTTTTATTAGCTCTTAGCCTTCTACTTAACTCAACTATCCTCCATTCCAAATAGATAATTTTTCACACTTCACATACTATGATTTATCACTGGAAAAAAATTATAAACTATTAGAAATAGTCAACCAAATGTACCTCATTTGTTAGCAAACCTGAAGTCAGAAAAATTAAAGAAATATTGGTACACAAGTTATAGTAGTTGAAAGGATACTACCTTATTAACCAAAAAAGGAGATTTATACAATTCGATAGTTTATATATATATGTCCCTTTGTAATGATCGCGGATAACTTCCTCGTTTATGAAGGAGATATCCCAGGGGTGTTATCATCATAAGGAAACCCGGATCTGACGTCCTTAAAAGCAGAGAAGGGGCAAGACAATTTTTAGTGTTTTAGTGATTAAATTTAATCCAAGTGAAAAATTTTTCGTGGTTCTATACAACACTCAAAAGTAAAAAATAAAAATTTTTGCAAAAATTGATTGGTTGGCTTCGACTGAGAAATGTAATTGGCTACTAGAAAATTATTTATAGATATTTTTAATTTAAAATTATTTTTTACTTTTTAGTTCAGTTTTTTGAAGGCTGTTTTATTTCTTTTGCTTTTTTGAAAATTTTTATTTGAATAAACTCTCAGAAGAAAATAAACTACTCCATGAATATTATAATTCTTCAGTAATAACCAAATTTATAAGTACTTATATGTAGTCCAACCCAAGACTGAGAAATAATAAATAATTATCCTTATATTTATCACGATCAAACTTTTAATGACTATAATTTCATACAAATCAGTAAATCCAAATTTATTCTCATAAAATTGAGAAATATAGAAAAAAGAGCATCGTGAAACACATATTCAATATGGGTTCATTAGTAGTTCAATATGTTATATGTATTGACAAATAGAAAATCACCATTAATACCGAAAAAAAATGAAAATGAAAAGATAAATATATAAAAATGTATAAATTAAAAAAAAAAAAAATATAACGGAACTATAATTTTATACAGTGCAACTGTATAAAACACAAATAATAACGATCATGATGATTATTACTATTATTATGATTATTATTAAAATAATAAAAATCTGATTGAGAAAACTTTTTGCATATCCACTGATGCGTGTTTCCAATTCAGACTATGATGAGTGAATATTTTGTATTAGTGAAGACCATCTCTAGCACACACCAGTTCATCACAGCATCATCATATATACATTGATCGATCATTTAATATAACAGTATAATAGTAGGATAACTATGAACCGATAGTTTGGAAATTATTGAAGGTAAAATCATTTTTGTGAAAGGTTAAAATTCTATTTTTATTGTAAATAGTTCATGGTACACAAACGATTCAATATGCTTTCTACATATAAATTTATTTGGTAAAGTTTTATTGTTCGATTGAAAATTATATTTGTTTGATCATTTCCAGAAAATTCGAATGTCAACATAACTATTAACAAGGAAATACACTGAAAAAATTTCAATAATCTACGGTTGACGGATTTTAAGTTATGTAGAATACCAAAACATTCTACGAATTAAATATTATACCATTAATAATTTTTCAGTATTATGCAAGGTGCATATGTGTCCTAGACGTCAAATTTCTGATCAATTTTATAACAGTTCGTTTGCTCATGAGAACTGTGTTCTAGGTTACATAATAAAATAAGAGTTTTACAGTATATTTGAATCTTTTTCGTTAGCCCTGTTCTTTGTAAACAAAAATTTAACGTGAACATTTGTATTCTACGATTTGATTGCTTGTTTCAATTGTTATTCATTTATTTGTAAATAATAGTCCATTATTATTATAACGAGTAAGCAATACGGCACTGTACATATTATATATTTATAATATAATGTGTATTAGCAAAAAATAGAATCGATAAAACAAGCCTTAATGTGATCAGTAGACTAACGAAAACGATTCAACTTTAGTAGAGAGGAGGTAAATACCTGGGAAGTTAGCCTTTTTATAACAATGACCCGATAAATAATAAAATTGTACAGCGTTTTTTTATTACTTCAAATAAAGCGCGTTTACTTCACGAAAAATAAGGAAATACCTGCGTATAACTCAAGTCAACTGTTAGTCTCTCCATATAAATTACATAGTAAATATTGTTTTGTAAAAAGAGATTTAAAAAAAAAATAATTTTTTGTTGATACCTCATAACTTCTTTGTTTTTGAACCAACTTCAATTTAATTTTCAAGTTTTGTTTGATATTGAGTCTAGTTTTTTTACCTTTTTTATTTGAAGCAAATTTAGCAGTCCGGTACCTTATAGTAATACAACTCTCTCTCTCTTCATTATTTAATATTATTTCTGTACTAAGTACTACCCAGTTGTTTTATCTGTGTGTTGGTATAAAATTTTCTGCGAGACTAGTTATGAATGCAATTATTGTTATAACAACTCGGAATTCAATTCTCTCTTTTGTATATATGTATGTAATATCGCCCTTTCTATCCCCGATGATGTCTCTTGGTTCCGTTATCACTGGTCGTGACCGATGCTTGTGAACACAGGACCAAACCAACCATTGTTGATATAATTGTTTCCGTTTTGTCTACGACTGACTGCTATGCTATGAGGCAAGCACACGATGATAAGCGACATAATGGAAGCATCCATCCCTCGATATTTTATGTGTATATAAATGTTGGTCTAGGGGGTGACAGTTACTTCTCTCTATTTTATTCGCATCATTTTCAGTGTATATTTATTAATAGTTTATACACATTTTTCAATTATTACGTGTTCAAAAAATTTAATAGATTATCTCTTTGCAGAGCAAAAGTATTCAACATTGAATTTAAATATGCTCAACATAAGGTAATATTTAGGTGCTAATTAGATGATGCAAAATTTAATTAGTTGCTCAAATTTTAAATAAATAAAATTGAGTCATTATGATGCACACTTGCAGTGAAATTACGCAGAGCAATGTGAAAAAATAATATTTAAAATATAATGTAAGTATCAGAATAATATAAGTGCATTCAATAAATGAATTTTATCACAATTACAATTATTTTGAAGCATTTTGAAATTACAGAAAATAGTATTCAAAAATCAGTTTGCTCAAAATTAGATTGCTGTTAGGTGCAGCAAAATTAATTGACGTGATTAAATTTTTAATTAAGAAAAAAGTCTTTATGATGCACTGCTGACGTGATACCACACTGGCAGAGTGCTTTTAAGTGCTTTTATGGTGTGCTTTAAATAAATCAATTTAATCAAAGTTAACAAAAAAAATTCGTACAACATGAATCACTGAAGGCATGTGTCAAGCTAGCATGTTCCACAGATTTCTTGGTAATTTTGATTAAATTGATGCATTGAAGGCAATCCATAAAAGCACCTAATTTTAGTACTTATATTAAAAACAAATTTAAGGCCATTTGAAACAATACATTAAAATCAATTTGTTTGATCGACAATTTAATATAAAAACTTTATTAAATTTAAAAAATCCCAAATGACGTAGGTATTCAATTTAAATAAAATAACAATATTATATAAATTATATTGGATATAATCAAACAATCTCTTTAGAAAACTCTTATTATGATTTTGTATGAATAAACGAAACAACTCTCAAACTTGGTTTTATACTTAAAAGCATCAAAGCTCATTTAATGATCAGCAGTTAAACTAAAGAAAAAAAAAACATAATTATACCAAGTTTTATTATGTATACCTACTAAATCAGGTCAAAATATATTAATAAGTAGAGCATTCTATTCGGTAACTAAAACTTTAGCTATAAGCTAGTAGTAATATAAATAATATAAACCAGTAAATTTAAACCTATTGGAAAAATGTTTATAAAAAATGAGTTGAATTAATTATCAATCCAAAATTGCAGTGTTTATTTTTAAATCATTTGCTAGACTACAAGTATAAATATTTAAAAAAAAAAAAAAGAATTGCTCTTCAAAAAATTAACTAAAAACTAAAAATAATTTAAAATTTTTTAAAACTTTTATAAATAGTTTCCTTGTGACAAATTACCTTTTTCAATCGGCGTCAAGGAATCAATTTTTTGGTTAAGGATTTGATTGGTCCCAGTTTCGTAATTGATCACAATTATTTATAGAAGTTTTCCATTTAAAATTATGATTTACCTAGTTTTTTCTTTGACAAATTTTTACTATTACTTTTGAGTGTTATTGAATTTTCTATCAAACGAAATGATAACATCTTCGATTAAATCACCATAGCATAAGGATTTACCTCGTCAAAATTCATAACCATAAAAATTTTTAAATAATATTTCTTCATGAAAGCGTCTATAATTGTAATGGCCATAAGATGAAAATAAAATCAAAGATGCTAAGTTTTCTATTCGAATGAACTTTATAAAGAGCGGTTTTAGATGTGCTTTAGTTATTTGGAAACGGAACCGTTAAATACCAATTCAAAAATTGCGAAAAAATTATTTTGCATTTTGTTTGTATCTATCTATCTATATTCATTCAGTTGTTACTTGCGAACGCATTCTCCGATTTTGATCAAATTTGATATGTATATTTATCAGATTTAAAGTTACAATTTTTGAGTTTATTTCTTTCTTTCGGGAAAATCTACAAAACAATCAAATACGACAAAAATATATTTTGACCTACGATCCTCTTGTTCAATCAAGGAAAATGTTGATTTGGGTTTTTTACAGTCCGATGTACAATTCACAGAGTTACTAGTATTATGATTATTTTCTATGAAATATTTCTTGACGGCAACAGAGTATTTATTTCTTTATTTTTGCCAATTTCACAAAACTATGTATACAAAATCCTAACTTGTGTATATATTTTAACTGTACATATATATATATATATATATATATATATATATATATATATATATATATATATATATATATATATATATATATATATATATATATATATATATATATATACCAATATACCAATAATGTTATTCCTATATATATATATATATATATATATATATATATATATATATATATATATATATATATATATATATATATATATATATATATATATATATATATATATATATATATATATATATATATATATATATATATATATATATATATATATATATATATATATTATACAAAATAAATATTTATATATATTATATTATACAAAATCCTAACTTGTGTATATATTTTAACTGTACATATATATATATATATATATATATATATATATATATATATATATATATATATATATATATATATATATATATATATATATATATATATATATATATATATATATATATATATATATATATATATATATATATATATATATATATATATATATATATATATATATATATGTACAGTTAAAATATATACACAAGTTAGGATTTTGTATAATATAATATATATAAATATTTATTTTGTATAATATATATAATATATATATATATATATATATATATATATATATATATATATATATATATATATATATATATATATATATATATATATATATATATATATATATATATATATATATAGGAATAACATTATTGGTATACAGCGAGAAACATTTATGTTGTAGAGAAACATAAATGTTTAGTAAGGGTACAAATTTATATAGCCTTAGTACATAATATGTTATGAAGGAGTTGTATTACAACATTTATTCCCCATGAGATTTGTTAGTTGAACGCCTGTGTTGTGCTTGCTTTAGTACATACGTTATAATGTACATTTAGTATACATTATATTGTGATGTTAACATTAAATAACTATAGTGGTGGTTTAAATGTTATTACATACAAATTATACGTTTATTAGTTAGAGCTAGTTAGTTAAGCTCAACGCATTCTTGTGACAAATTATTCAATATGTGTTTGTATTATAAGTCATATTTATTTATTTTATCATTTATTTTATTTTATTTTATATTCTTCATTCATATGAATAAAGATTACTATCTGCCTAAGTTTTTTAAGGAAAAAGATTTGCATTCAAAACATTGAACTTAAAACTAAAAAATAATATTAAATTTTTATTTGTGACCAATACGAGCTACTATTATTATTATTTCATGAATTTTTAGTATTAAATTTCAAGAAGAAGGAAGTTTTTCAGCGTTACCATATTATTTTTATATTATATTAATGCCATAACATTGTATTATAATCTAATTTACATATGTATGCACAGATTTCAGCTCAATCGGTAACTGAGAAGTGGATCAAATTTAACTTGCAAGATTTTATTGCAGCCAAATATCAGGACAGGTGAAACTAAATAAAAGCCTGTAAAAAGTTAAATCAATGTTTTCCAATAGTTCGAATAGCGATATTCTTTTTGAGTTACACGAAAGCTCCAATTTAAAAGACTTACGAAGCCACACTAGTCAATTCCGACACATGCATAGCAATAATTACTAGTTTTCAGTGTGCAACCCTAAATAAAAAAGAAGAATTTATTCATATGTTATATGCAACTGGTAATATTTTATATTCTATAATTTTTCTATAAGTAATTATATGAAGCATTAGAAGAGGTTGGCACGTGATCTAGACAAACTTATAATAACTTTTTGAATGACAAATCCATAAAAATATTAAAATCCTAAAATCATAACAATAACAGGATTTATTTTATTTCTATTTGCTCGATATACTATTTACACTCGATGTATATAATATATAGGAGTATATTAATGCTAGTCTAAAGTTTGTAACGCTACTTAATATTGACCGCACAAATAAAATTTTGGTATAGATATTCAAAGAAAAATCTAATTTTTCCATTTACAACTGTCTGTCCGTCCATCTGTCATAACGATAACTCAAAAACATAAACACATAGCGAGCTGAAATTTTGGTTACGTGTTATAAACATAAAAAGTGAATTTAAGTTCGTGAATGAACAAAATCGGATAATTGGGTCTAATGGATCTTTTGATGGAACTTTTAAACAATAAAAGACAGAAAAAAACTTTAAATACAAAATTTTTTATATTTTTTTTGAATCAAACAACTTTTCATTTTTTTGTAAAATGTTTTAGCTTTCCTCAATTTCAGCTCAAATTATTATAATGCATGCATGCATATATAACTGTATAAATTGTATATTTATAGTATTTTATGAATGCTAATTAAAAATAGTTCAAACAATGGAATTCAATCATATGTCCATTATCTAAAAAACTAACTCAGTTAATTATTATCTTCACTTGCTTTAAAATAAATTAATATTTATAAATTGAATGGTAATTACAGTTTTACAGCAAATAATTTTATTCTTTTGGTCATCTCTATATCACATTGTATAAAAGTTTGAGACACTAAAGCTTTAAGGTCCAAATACAATAAAGGGCATTGAAAATACTCCAAAAGGTCTGAAATTTTGTGATATTAATAAGGTGCAGTACGGTTGAAATATTTTGGCCTTTGAAGTATGATTCATACAGTTTGAAACATTATTCGCATCCGAAATCTCTAAGAACAGCCGTAATTTTTTTTTTTTAATTGAATGGAAAATAATCAATTATTGAGTAATTATTAAAATTTAACGAAATGTTATTACGGTTAATATATTAGTCAACCATATGAAATTTATGGTCTACAACTTTAACAATTAATTATGAAAATTATAATTATAAAAATTTTAACTTTACTAACATTAACTCCAAAATCCAAAAATGTTTTTTTTCACATTTTGATTTTTTTTTAATGGGTGCTTTAAGGATCATTTTAAATCAAATTTGGAATGAATAAATGATAATACAGATTCTACTTTACTAATTATATCATTTTCGGTGTTAACACATAAACATGCATCGAATAATTACTTATTCATATGAATAACTGATTACATTACAAAATTGGTATTTGATCTATAATGATTGTACAGTGTACGTCACGGTAAATTACCTAGTTTAAATTTAAAAGCAGTGAAATTTTGGAAACATTACATACATTTTAGAGAATAAGTCGAAATAATAAGAGGGGTTATATGATGGGAAAATGATAGTATACAGTTACAGCTGACTTTATAGAAAAGTATCCCAGTTTTCACGTTTGCACAAACCAAATATAAAACCAATAGAAAACCATTGGTAAGGATAGCCAACGCCCGATACTAATGTTCAAATGCCTTCCAAACATCACTAAGTTAGTCAATGGAGACAAACTTATTGTTGCATCTTATGCCTGTATTGTGAACAAAAAACTGTATTTGTTTATAAATTTACGAAGTATAAATTACGTTGAGTTTTGAAATGAGTAAGCTACTTTTAACAGTATTTTTAACCAAAAACTATAGCTATGACATCAAATTTTGATATTCGTTGCTGTTTACATCTTTTATTGTTTTAGGTTTGAAGTGTCCAGTTTGATTCGAAAATATGCATCTTGGGGCAAGACGATCATATCATTACGGATTCCTGCCCCCGGCTGACACTAAAACAAAAGTCTTGACAATAAGAAAAAATGCAACGCATATGGTAGGAATAAAACTAAGAAGTTCAAGAAAGAAAGTGAGAAGGACACTGATTCATCAAATGAGAAAAATAATTCCGATTTCCCTTGCATCTACTGTGGGTACTTGTAGTGTGTGTCATGGTTGGGTCCACAATTATTATGCTGGAATTGATGAAGAAAATAATGAAGCAGATTTTTGTGAAGATGATTTTTTGCTAATTACCAAATAATTATGCAATTTAGCCTAAAAATCAAGTTGATTATATATGAAGTTTAATTACATATGTTATTTTCTTATTCAAAACTATCCCATTCTGCTCTGGTCTTTCCTACGATCTTCCTTTTTTGAAAACAGTGTAAACTATTCGAATATCAGAAGAGCTAACGTGTAGAAAAACACCTACATTTGTAGAAAATTCATTGTAGACTAATTTTTGTATGTCATCGTGTATATAAATATATTACAGATGTGTATCTTATATATATTATTTGTTGTTCTTCTATTCGTGATGTGCGGCATTGTTCAAAGTAAATTCATATTAGTTTTTCAATATTGTTGAGTCGTTGAGTCGTTGTTGGATATACGAGAGGTATTATGATGAAGCCTATTTATGAATCGATAATTAATTATATATAAAGTAGTCGAGTTAGTTGTATTCGAATAGGTTTCCAACAACACACACATACATTCTATTATAATAGTATTTATATAGTTATATCATATTGTTATATTTATTACTATCAAATTATAGTCTATTTTGTTTGAGATGTGTAATGAAATCGTTATAATGTTTTTGATAAACAAATCAACAATTTTCTAAGAAAGATTTTTTTGAAGACATTCTTTATGATGTATAAATTTATATCAGGTGTAAAGAATTATATTAGCTTACTGAATCGTATATATGAATCGTTGGGAATTGTATTCTGCTTGTGTCTTTAACTGCGTCTTCTTAGCTTACATAGATTTGAGGGACGGCTAAGTAATTTCATTTCACAGCCGTTGTATAAACAGACACCATAGGAGACCATAGCTTTCTAGGAAAACACAATAAAAAATTAAGATTAATTTCATTTTTAACTTAAATATTCCAAAAACCACATTTTTATATGTTGCATAAAAAAATAAGTACTTTGGGACATTTTGTCTAAAGGTTGGAGGGATGTAATTACATAAGTTTACATCATGCGGATTTAAAAATTTACAGCGGAACAAACACACATACATAGAAATATATGAGTTCCTGCCTATTCCATCACTTCAAACATGGTTCTATAAATGGGATGTGGGCAGAAAAAATATATAAATTATAAACCGGATCAGAACGAGACACAACCATTTCCATCGTATACATGCTGCTCACGACACTTGATGCATATGTGGCAACCAATTTCGTGATATAAATCACTTGCTCATTCCTAAATCAGCATGGACCTATGTTTTCCAGTTACCTAGCCCATATTTTTCTTTTTATAATATTTCTTATCTCTTATTTTTAAATAATACTGAAATCCTTTCTAGTTTCTTTGTACTTTCCTTATCAATTTCCCAAACCCTGATTTAAAAGTGATTTGTTAGTCCTACCTTAATTTACTTTTTATTTTTTTTATTTTACAGTTCTCTGTTTTTAACCTTAACGGAATTTCTATTGTCAATCTTTCTGTGGTTCTCTATCTAGTGTCCAATCTCTATCTAGTGTTCTCTATGTCCATAGCTCCTAAAATAGCCTGGTCGAGCCCCGACGACGATCTACCTTTTGAACTTCCTATGTACCTTTGTGTATTTTAAAATCCTTTATTTTATAAGGATACACAATTTTTTTAAATAAAATATTTTATTATCTTTCAAGAATACATATTATATTATCACATAATTGTTAAATCAATTTGGTTAATGGTTGTATGACGGAATTAACTGAAGCCAATTTGAATAAAATAAAAAAAGGCAGAATCGTCTAGTTATAACATTTAACATATTCATTCATACCTTTATTAACTGCCTTCTTAAGAAAGAAATTGAAATCGCTTTCAAATTAAAGACCGGGTTGAGCGTCATTTTTTAATGCTTTGAGGTCAGCATAATCTTTTATGTGACGAAAATGTCTGTAGACTTTACTTCATATGATCAATTATAAAAATTGGTGTCTTTTAATTATGTTTGTGTATTTCTAATAATTGATTTCATTCTGGATTTATTTAAAATGAACCATAACTATTGATATGAGATTCACGTTCTGTACTTGAAAATCAGAAGGAGTGAGCTAGTTGTATGTTGTATGTTGGTAATCATACCTATATACAATTTTGTATATTATAAACCCAACAACATGAAATTTGTCGTGTCTCCTAATACATATAGTAAATATATTATGTACAACATACACATACAATAATATACTTACTAGTTACAAATAATCACATAATCTCCTAAATACGAATACAATATCTTTACTGAATAGAGATGACTGTTATATGAAAATATATTTCATTCAATTGTTATTGAGTGCGTTAGAAAAGTTAATTTTTTTGAGCAGATTTCTTTACCACAACGGTAGGCTATATATATTTTGTTGAAGCGGATATCTACAACCGATTGAGCTGAAATTTTTTATACTTCTTCTGTTTGGATGACAGTTATTTTTAATGGGCTTGCTAAAAATAACTCGAAAAATAAAGTGATGTCACTCTAAATCCAATATGGATGACTTCTAAAGCTTGAAACTCAATTTTGAAGCAGATATCTTCAATTGTAACTAGATGTGAAGAAAAGCTGTATAACGTTTGTGGTTTTCTTGTCCAGCGATATCTAAAAAGTAAAAAAAAAATAACATAAAAATAAAAACCTTTTTAAAACCAGCTTTTATTTAAATACCCCCAAACGAAAGAAATAAACTTTTACTATCAACTTATAACGTCATTACTGTCTTTTTTATTACAGATGAATTTCATAAATTGAAAACAGTAGATTCATTAATGTTTGCATTTTATCACGAGCTACGTTTTAGAGTCTATGGTGTCCCATAACAAATATTAACTAATACAAAGGTAATATAAACATTTCTAATATTTAATTGCAACTTTCAACAATTATAAAAAAGTTGGTTTTGCATATTATATGACATAAAAACATAACACAGGTGGTAAATAAATAATAATTTTAAGTACTAACTTTTTAACTAACTTTTTGAATAACTCGTTTTCTATATTCTTTATAGTCTTAACAAGAGTTAGGAAACATGAAAATATACGGAACCATAAAACTACATTACTTACCCCATACATAACCAATCTTATGTGATAATGTATGTTTGCAATTTAAGCATATTGTTGTCGACATGATGTTTAAATATATTTATCTAGAAACCTAATGTTTTCATCAAATAGGGATTAAATACATACTTTAATATTATTCCTTTGTTATATACATTTACCTACGTATATTTATTATAGTTTTGAATTTATAAATTTGCAGAATTAATATATTTTAACAAGAATTTAATATAAAAAATTATAATTATACTAGAATAATTGATTATGTCGAATAATAATTATGATAAAAATCAATTTCAATCAAAATTTGAAAAATGAATATTAAATATTCACGGTGTAGCTAATAAAGTTTCTATATTATTCTGTTTGTCATCATTTTGGTCATTGGAAAGTATAGATTTTGATCCGTTTAAGAATATTATTGTGTACGAACTGTATTAAATGTATTTTGCTGACCTATTAAATAACAAGTGAAGATTTAAAGTTAGTGTTATTTCTTTAAATACCCAATATATTATTAAGTATAAATATTTTTAATCATAAGCATTTATAAAATACACTAAATAACTCGTATTGTTATTTAGCTTTGATCTTTTCTTCTATCTCTTATGCTTAAAAACACATTAAGATACCGCTCATTAAGGTTCTTGTACTTTATATAATTCACTTAGATGATTTCAGCTCGCTTTCCCGTTTCTGTTTTGAATTATCTTGACGACAGATGTCTGTTCGCCTGTCATATGAAAATGGGCTAAAAAGTGATTCTTTTCACACAAACATCAAAGTTTTGTTTGTGCCATCAATATTTTTCAGCTTTCGTCTGAAAATACATTTTTTAATTTTTAGATCAAATTTAACAAAACAATAGCTGATTTTTACACAAAAACTAAGGCTATGTATAAAAACTACGTAATTTACTTTAACAAGGAATCTTTTTTGACATCTTTTTGAAACAGTTATTAAGTAATTTCTTTTGTGTCCTAAATGAAAATATAATGTATTTAATAAAACTTCCAAATATACGTTCTTATTAATTTTGGCGTCTTACGAAAAGCTTACAAATTTTTAGTTTTTGTATAAAAATTTATTTTATGACAATATTTAAGTTTTGCTTAAATCTTAAAAAATAAGCAATAAATAAGTTTTTTTTTTCAGTTGAAAGTTTAATTTTTTTTCTACAAAATAAGAACATCAGCAATATGCATATGCATTTAAAAAAAATTAGAGTTTTCGTTTAAAATATCAAGAATTATTAGATTTTATTTGCAATGAATAAACATAATTTAGTTTAAATAATGTGTTTATTAGGCTATTATAATTTATTTCTAATTTTTCTTGTGTCCATAATATTGTAGATTTAAAAATATAGGTCAACAATAATAAAACTAAGTAAGTTATTTTTAGAACATATTCACGACTGTAATCAATTCATTTTAGTATTGGAATGAAGATCCATCAATCATGATTATATTGAGATAATAAACGCCTTAAACATCATTTATACATAACAATAAAATAGTAACTGGTAAATGTTGGTTGATTTGTGTGTAAATGGAGCGACAAACTTAATGAATGTCACATATGTGTCACATATACAAAATGTGTGTATGTGATGTATATGCATATATATGTCAATTTATCAATAATATAAGTCCGATTTTTCGTCATTCTTGTATAATTACTGAAATAAGTTAGAATATTTTATGTTTACAATATACTTTCTAACAGTTCCATGTTACTAGGCAGTATGTCATTATATTTGCAATGTTATTAACACCATTAGGGTTTTGAAACACAGTCTATAATACCAACATTTAGTTGAAATGTACAAAGTCGGTTTCCTTACGAAAATAATTTATTTTCTGTTTCTGGTTTTTTAAATCGAAAAACTAGAATCGGGATTTTATAAAGCCAAACAAACGAGATTGTTACTAAAATAAATTTTACTTATTATACTCGACATATATAGTATATGCCAGAATATATTACTTTTAGTCTAAAGTTTGTAACGCTAGAAAATATTACTCCCACAATCAATATTTTGGTATAGGTGTTCATAGAATCACCTCATTAGACCATTTCCGAATGTCCGTCCGTCAATATCATGAAAATAACTCAAAAACGAAAGACGATGGGTAGAAATTTTGGTGGTATATTCTAGGCCTAAAAAGTAGGTTAGACCAAACTCGTGAATGAGAAAAATTCTTACAGAAAAAATGATTATTTTTTTTTTTAAATAGACAATTTTCTTCGCTACATTTTTAGCTTAAATTTAGCTAATAAACATATATAATAATAATAATGTATTTTATTATTATATATGTATTTATTTACTGTATAGACTGCAAATTTATGGCTACTAATGATCAAAAATAATTGATACTCAGTCTATGTCGAGTAAACTCTGATTATAATTGTTATCTTTAGTTGTTTTTAATATATTTTTAGCTATTGAACTTCAATCGATACGGATTTGGGTAGTACCTTCCACAGTTTAAATACATTACCAATGTACATAACATGTATGTGTCAACATTATTGGTTATAACAACTGTTGACATTATGACGAAACTACTACAAAATAATAATACATGCATCATGTCACCGATTACAACAATAAAACATTACAATGCAAGTGTATAGGGCTACAGTGGTCCACCGCCGAATAACAAAAGGGGTAATATAACCACTGTATATCTACAATATATATATATATATATAATTCACTTTGAATATAACTTATGTATTCAACATTAGAGACAGATAATAAATACACTTGTTAACATTATATACAATACATATATTTGATAGGGTAAAATGGAAATTCTTGTGAAGTATATCCAAGATCAATTATGTGTATCAGTTGGTTTAACCTAGGACTACTGTATGCGTTCTAAATGTGAATTTTGGATTTGTTTCTCCAAAAGAGCGGTAACAACTAAGTGGACAATAAAAGGACTATCTAGTGGACAAAAAATATGAAAAAAAGTAAAGCGCAGATATTAAAAACAAAACATGCAAATACTAATTTAATATTGGATTGAAGCAGAAATGAAATATATGTGACATAAAAAGTAATAACTTCATCACGTAAAATCAACAGGATGGATTCGGCTTAAATTTAGCACACATATAGTTTATTTCTTAGAACAGGTTAAAGCATACCTTTGAACTTGGAAAAATGCTTCATAAGGCAAATATATACAAAACTTCTTGCATAGGTTTTTTGATAATCCCACAGGAATCTAACATTTTTCGGGGATAAAAAGAAATGTAATATTATTCCAGGTAATTAAGTATCCCAGCAAATATCTAAATCATAAAGATTTCAAAAATAAATCTGTATTAAGATTTCTTTAATTCTTAATTATAACGTTGTGATGAGTTTTTTAAAAAGTCTTTTTAATTTTAAAGTGCAGGTTTTATCGAGTTTTATATGAGATCTCTATTAAGACTTGATTAGATTTAATTTTTCGGATGTGTATTTCACTCAAATTATATCTACTATTTTCGAATAATAACCTTTAATAAATTTTAAAAGTTTTTTTTTATTGTCATTGTGTTTTTATTGAGACAAAATTTTATTTTGTGATTAAGGCAAAATATTAACGAATTAGTTTTATCAGAAATTCCTCTTTAACGGCTTGGTTGACATTCATTTTTGAAATTCTGTTTCCAAATTTATCTAGATACCCAAGCGGTGCAGTTATTTATATTGATTAAAAAAAATTTTTTTATTCATTTAAAAAAATATATTATATATTTTCGAAAAGAAAATATAATTATTTAAGAAACGAAATTATTTTAGTAGTAGTGTTTAATAAGTGCCGCATTCGACTTGTTAATGACTTCTTAAAGGGTTCTTTTTGAAAATAATTTTAATTGGAAATATGAAGATAATTTAAATCGTAAATATGAATTCGTTAGGAATTCTTCCAGAAGTCATATTGCTATATGGGATATGTGTGCCAAATTCCATTCAAATGTCATAGGTCATTTTTTGAAACATTAAAACCTACAAGTTTTTAAAATTTTCATATATATATAGTTTTATATATTGTTTGTTCTGCTAGCAACTAACACATTAAACTACTATCGAAATTTTATGATTTTTTTAGTAGTTGTAAAAACCAAAATTAAAAAAAAACAACTAAGATACATGAATCTCATAGTTCTCATTGATCACGTATTGACTAAAATTAAAACAACAAATTATTGTTTTACCATAATTTCCCTTACTTCATACATTCAAATTCACATAATAGGGTAAGCAACGAATTGAACACTAGTTGGTTTGTAATAGAGTTTATTGCGAATTGTTGTTGAGTACATATTGTTATTACTACTGTTTATTAATTGGTTTATAAATACAACTTTTTCTATGGTAAGTTTCAATGAAATTTGAACTGTTCAAATAATGTTCATTTATATACATATTGCGTTCAAAACCATTTAGATACGTTTACAAATTATTTATGAGCATTTATATCTTGTAATTATTTCACTTTTGATAAATTGGATTTATACTGCACAAAATTTTTAAATTTACATTATCCATATAAATGATTTTAACCAGGGATGAATTACCAAAATTCGATACTCACAACAGAAGGAGGTGGGTAGGCCCGTCATTCTAATACACAGAAAAGATAATACGTCTAGGTACATTATGTAAGTATATATAAAAAAAATAAATGTTGGACCTTAATGTTGAGCTCCGAAGGTTATTTCTGGCATCAAATGTTGGCTTTCGAGATTGTTGGTGTCATCGAGGCCAAACTAATAAGTTGATATATAGTTGTAAAGATAATCATTCATGCCGAACTTCGTTTAGCAAGGAGTTCATAAGGAGTTCATTTCTTAACTGGGCTCGTTTTGAATCCCGGATATTCCTTTCTAATATAGATAATCGCTCATAGCAGATTTCGTCAAAACCACACATACGTTCGAGAGATATCGTGGTACAAACATACAGACAGACTGGCGATATCTTGTTTAAACGAACTCCCCGCTCCGATCATAAATACATTTAAAATTATTATAACAAATACCTATCTAAATATATTCTGTATTGCAAATATATGATAAATAAAATGTCCAAAAATTCATATAATTCTGGTATAAGGACACAAATTGAATTTTCAGCTATAAATAGCGTAAAGTTCATTAAGAAGTCTATATATTTATTATATAACTATTTACACAGCATCAAAATACTACTTGTAATGTTTTTAATACTTTTTAAAAAAAAAGTCATAGAAATATAAAATAGTAATTCGAATTATGTGTTTGTGTTACATATTTACTACAATTATTTGTACTATTCCAGCGACATATTTCAATGTATGGGCTTATAAAAATAATTGGAGTGTTTTAAAAATCAGTAAACATTATTGAAACCTTGAATAAAAAGATTAATTTATCTAAATATTGCTTAGAAAAGTAACTAATAAATGTGGATGTTTTGTTTTAATAGCTTTCGTATATATTTTTTTTTGGAGGTAAAAATCTTATTATTAATAAGAGTCTGACAAAAGATACCAGAGTGAATTATTTAAAAACATTTCATAGATTACTCGCAAAATAAGTTGAATCGAGAAATTTGTTTCAAACAGCAAGGTCTCATTTATTGACAATACATGCAAAAAATTTTGATGGATATATATATATACATTATTAAATCTATTAAATAAAATACTTTTTAATATTGGGTTAGATTGGAAGGCTGTGAAATCAATATACTCGTAGGCCAGAGGTTTATCATGATAGTATTTCTAGTCGCTAGATTTTACCAAACTGAGATACCTCTTATCTAATTGTTTGCTTCAACAAACTCTTATAGTTAGATGCTCGTTTATAAACACGAAATTCCCAGCTGTAATTTCCACCAAATAAAAATTTGTTTTTGACTACCGTCACTAGTGTTAGTGAACAGGGTGTAGAAAAGGAGTGACTGCAGTATATCAAACAATTTTCTTAATAACTTGTTAATAATTTTCATTCAAAAGTAACTAAATGGAAATATAGGTGGAAAATGAAAATAATGTACTTTTATATATGCATACATCGACATACCGACGATGAATTTAATTAAGAAACACTTTTTCTATATCATTTACTATTATTATCAATAATAATTAGATTTTATAACATCAAAGATACTTTTAATAAAAAACAAAATGATAGCTTTTTGTATTTATTAATAGCAGGTATCCATTTAAATGGCGCATGGTGTTCTATGACATTCTGTTAATGACAGAAAGCTTTTAGTTTATTATATTATCTTATATTTGCTAAAGTTATTAAACATGGCTTAAAAATATTTATATAAATATTACCTGCAACTTTCAGCCTGTATCGGCAGGTCAGTTGACATTGTCGCCGACTACAATGTACTCATTTTACCGAGATAGTAGGTTAGATTTTTGCTGTCGCATACATGTGAAATTTAACCAAAAGTCGGCCAATGTCATTACATGAAGTGTGTTTACATCCTTGTATATAGATAGCTTTACAACTACTTTAGCGATTCAGAAGGCGCAGTATTATATGAAAGCTACTGAAATATTCTTTATAAATATGTGTAAAAAAAAAGATTGGGTGTAATTGAAAATAAATATTTTCGTATAAGAAAAAAAAATTTATTGCTGTTTGTGTTTGAAACAAAAGTAATGATATATTTACCTGAAGGTATAGAATCCATAATTGTTTAATACTAATATACACTAAGAAATATATTAAACTCTTTAGGTTATTACTTCTCAATCAGAGTAACATCAGTTTTATCAATAATTGCCATAAATTACGTGAATTTCACCATTTTGATCGTCACAAAATTTAATTGTCACGATGGGCTGGTATACTAAAGAAGGTTGGTAATTCAGTTTCACTTGCCAGACATGCGAAATTCCCCTTTTCTCTAGTCTGTACCAAATCGTTGCTTAACAAAGTGATATATATAATATGCCATTTTAATTCATTTTATACCCTCGCTGCTATGAAGTTTTCATTGTTTTGCTGCATTTCAGGATAATTTCAAGGTGATGCCAATGGAAAATTTATTGAATCTTTAATAATGTATAATTTTTTTAATTGTTCATAATTTATTAATATTATCTATACACTGAAATAAATTTAATTTTATGTTAATGTTTTCCTTCGATAATCAAAACAAAACATTTTGATTTATTAACCCTACCATATCACTTCAGAATGTGGATTGCTAAGGAACTATACATATATTGATAATGCCACATCTAAAAAGTCAAAGTGATTAAAATGAAATAAATCAAATCTTTTATGATATTTCAGATTCTAAAATACAAATTTCTGGAAAAATAAATATACTTTAAATGATCCTCAGCGGTACTAATTAATATACTCTAAATGACCCATACCAAATTTCAAGCATCAGAAAGTGTTAAATTATTTTTATTCTGTCAAAATGGTTAGCATAGATTTTTAAAATATTTTTTATTGTAGAATAAAATTTCGTTCCAAATCAGTTTTAGATGGACACCCTATATTCAATTTAGACATTAAATCAAGTTAACTCTGGACTATTTGTGGTGTTCGTGACTTCAGTGTTGAGGATCGATGATGTTAGAGGTTTTCTTTTGTAAGTAAGAATATATTATATACAAGCACCAAGAGTGGAATTTATCAGAGTATCAATTCGATTTATATAGCCACCGTATCTATGTTAGAGACACCACACAGAGATAAAAGATTCGACAATGGCTAGCACGTCATTAAGATTA
>JAEMTY010000432.1:0-25000 GCA_020423425.1 Chrysopa pallens
TTAAAAACTCATCCCTTCCACACGTCCTATGGAAAAAAGTTGAATAGCAAAGTTATAGGTAAGAAAAAGATCTACAGCTTTTGAATTTACTTTTTTTTCAAATAACCTCAAAATTTATGTTAAAAATTGAAATATAACCAAGTTTTCGGTTTTTTATTTTTTTTCTCCGAAATTTGGTGAAAACTTACCTTTTTATGGTCCAAATACATTGTAATTTTTTGATTTAAAATATTTATTTTTTCACCTTATTTTGACTAAATATCGAAAAAGCACCCTAATTTTCAATCGAAAAATTTTGAGATTATGAGAAAAAAGTGTTAATTCATTTTTTAGATCTTTTTGTTACCAACAACTTTGCTATTTAACTTTTTTTCATAGGACTTGTAGTTTTGCCGGAAATCGAAACAAACCGTGTTTTACACTTAAAAATTCACCCCTTCCACACTTCCCGAACTCAGATTGCCCATAATTTATTTTTCCTTTTATTTTTATCAGATTATCTTGCGTTTCCAATGGGTTTTACCCTACTATAATTTTCTTCTTCTTTTTATAATTTTTTAAGGCTTCTAGTCTAAGATAGATAAATACCAAAATGAATTGAGAAGATAACGATTATGTTTTTTTTTTTTTTTTTAAGTTGCAGCTTTTATATTTTATTATACTTCATTCCATTTGTTTTTCTTTTCGTTAGAGATTATAATAAATACAAATTATACCATAATCATATACAGCTCTCGTTCTTATTTCTATACTCTTACTCTGTTTATCTAGTTATTTTCATATTTTAATACCTCCTTCATTCATTCATCACAACAGGTATTAAGAAAACTCACAAACAATGCATTTTAAAATGCAATAACTATATATAATTAAAGCTACCACCACATAGTTCAAGTTTCTATAACAGTAACTTGACATTCTATAAAAATTACAGGCGCACTGAAGGCAGGGTACTTAGTTCATTGGCTATAAATCTACAGTCAATAGATCTGTATATGTCCTGACTTCGAGTTGCGTACGCAGAGGGTTTATTTGTTATAAAATAATTCATATGTTTAGTGATAGACTTTCTTATTTTTCGCAAATACACGCCATAAAAAGTCAGTAGTTTTGGCGTTTTGAAGTGACTTCGGCTGTCAGTTTTTATTTGAAATTAAAAATTCTCCTGATAGTCATTTTTTGAGTAATGAAGATTGTTTTGGCATACCTATCAGAGTCCCAAACTATAATACCATAATTCATTATAGATACATAATTGTTGTAGTAAATTAGCAACAGAGTTTTTATGTGTCTACATTGCACACTTTTTGTATTTGATGTATATAAAATTTAATTTTTATTGAAATAGTCTATATTATATTTCCATTTCATATAATTCATTATATTGATTTATTACAAATTGATTACAAAAATACCAATTATCATTGTTATTTTTTATGTGACTTACATTATAAAACTTATGCTCAATAATAGTCTATATTCATCACACCAACTTTGAAGTGAGTTTAGAATTTTATTTCCATGATTGTTAAATTGAGGCATGTGTGATGACTCGTTAATAAAAATTAATAAAAATTTGTAACAATTTGGTTCGAAGAATGTTTTCTTATAGGACTCCTTACAGGAAAATCTATTGCCATTCTGATATACAAAACCATCCACGGTCTCGATTTCAACCTCGAAAACCTATTTTAAACAGCTAGTTTAAAAGCAGGTTATGATCTACACGACCTAAAGCTTTAATTTGGTCACATATAACGATATCAACATTAATATTCAAGTTATTACTTTATTCATACCTTTTCCATAACATAACCAAACTAATGATTGTGTATGATACTACTTTTAGATAGAAACTAATCGATTCTATTATATTGAAACTTTTCAAAAATTTTTGAAAAACTCGGATAAAAAATTATTAATATTTAAATTTACTTTTTTCTTTAATAACTACTCGTGTATATTTTGCTTGAAGTAGACTGGTTTTTTAATCCATTCATTATTTAAGTCACCTCATTAAGTAAATTTTCTAAGAAAAAACATGTTTATTATTATTAATAGTTTAAGTAAACGATCTATCAGGATTGGCTTGATTTGCGAAATAAATAAACTATGAGTTAAATTCGTTAACAATACATGGTCATTAATTACCACATTTAGAACAAAATCTGCTGTCAGTCAAATTCTAAAAAACCGTTAGCGATGAATTTAAAAATCACAGCACTGAATCGTTGTAAAGACTAAACTGTAACGGGCAAGTGTAGTTACCCTCCATTATATTACACAGAATAATATGTCTCACTGAGACGGAATGACTGAAAAGTTAATAATTGAGTTAACACTTATGCTGTGATACTTTTTAAAAGTAAAGGATCTTAGGCGTCTCTTTGTGATGAAATTTTAATCCAAATTTCAATTAAAAATTCAACATAAATTGTGTTGGTAATCAGCATTGATTTTTGGTGGACCGTTTCAAACAGTTAAATTGTGTTGATTTTCACAACATTTTTTACTGTGTATAATAATAAATATTAGTATAATTTCTATTTTTTTCCAAATAATGGCAATTAATTCACAGTTCCGTGGCAAGTAGCCGTTATAGTCATGTAAATAACGAATAGAAACTTTATAAGAAAAATGAAATTTTAGACTTACTTATTTTTTCATAAAATAATATTATACTATATATATTAAGTATTATTGAATTATGTATATACCTACACAGATTCCTCTTTATAATTTTTTTTAAATGATAAATTAACGTATTACTGACGTATTTTATTTCGGGAATAAAATTAATTTTAGGAAGATAAAAATACTTGCCAGTACAAAAGAGATATAATATTCTATGAGTATTTTAAAAATAAAAATACA
Organism: Chrysopa pallens; assembly: GCA_020423425.1. Lineage (NCBI taxonomy): Eukaryota > Metazoa > Arthropoda > Insecta > Neuroptera > Chrysopidae > Chrysopa > Chrysopa pallens. The sequence goes on from JAEMTY010000432.1 coordinate 2,875, forward strand.
AAATCAAGAAGCTGAAGAAGCTATATTTAACAATTTTCAATGTTTTTTATTCTTAAATTCAGTACATTATAAAAAAAAATGTTTTCATTCACAACATAAATAACTGTTTTTAGCTGTTCTAATACAATGATCAACAAAACCAAAGACGATCTTCTTCAAAATTGAAATATTGCAACAACCCTAAAAGTCGTTATGATTTCGATAAAATAATTTATTTTTTAAATTTAACATTTTTATAAATCTCAAAAAAAGAAGATTATTATTAAAGCTTTTGAGTAAATTGTTTCACAAATATTCAATACGAAATTTATATGCAGTTGTTTTATCACATTTCGGATACTGTCATGAGAGCTTGGACTAATGTACATTGAAACGTAGGGTGAATATAATTACTGAGTGTACAAAAAGTGTGCGTTAGAAAAAAAAAAATTAAAACACACGTTTAAAAAGTTGTACTGAGTGGTGATTTTTGGATAGGTTTTTAAGATTATTTTTCACCCAACTTGAAAAAATTTCAATGAAAAGAACTTTTTTAATGCATCGAAAGCTCTAAAAATCATTTCTGAGGTCAATATTGGGACAAATGTTTTAATGCTTCAACTTTTGCCTTAAATGTGTTTTTTCACAAATCGTTAGTAGGCAAGTAATGACGGTCCAATATACGTACACAAAAAGCAAACTTTTTAATGATCTGTAGAATTAATTTTACACTAGGGCATGTATACATCTTTCAGTGTAAAATTTTTCTCGAATCATTTCAAGATCTGTGCAAAACAACCTTGAAATTCAACAGCAAGGTGAATTTCTAGGTCTCTATTTGTAAAACTTTTTAAAACCTTCTGTATTCAACTTTTTTTTTCTAAAAATATTATTTTTCGACTTGTTCTGTTCTAACATCCAGTACATTCAACCATTTTACAGAGTTTAATTAAAATTTAATTTAGATTTTGCTTATTACATTTTATATATATCTGGTTCTAAATCTAATTGAAATGATCTATTTTTAATTCAATATTGTATTTTTTTATTTTACTACTAATTAACTAGTGTATATCTAGTTTCACACCCACTCCCTTATATAAACTGTAGTTTCCACTTTTGTACATCTGTGCTGTAATTAGATCAAAGTTAATTAAGATGAAGAAAACGTAACACTCTTAGAGATTGTAATCTGATACAATTGTTTTGTATATCTTATCTCTCTTACAAAACAATAGAACTAATGAAATGTAAATTTAGGTCAGTAATATCAGAAATCAAATTTGATTAGTAAAGATTTAAATTTAGAAAATACTACATTGATGAAGTTCAGAGATACATGTTTACACTATTAAAATTAAAAAAACAATTAAATAAGTGATTAATATATTTGCGAGTCTATAGCAAATAAGATAATTCTATTGTGATTTTTGGGTTATATTGTGTTTTTTGTTAAGTGCAAGTGTTTAATAATTTTGAATTAATTAAAAAATAAGTAAAAAGTTTTTAACCTATAAAACTAATTCACTGGTATTTTACACTACATTAAAAATTTTTAAAAGTGTCATAAATATTAATTTGATATCAGTTAATAACACTTAGTTTAGCTTAGTGGTTAAACTTCCGACGTTGAAACTGATAATATTAGTGTGACTGTATTCAATCCTTGCTCTCTGCAGAAATTTGTATTTTTTTTTTTTATATCTTATTTTGATTATCATTATTTCAAAATGAATTTAAGTAAAGAAAATCAAGCCATGTTAGATGCTATTTTTCAACGCTTCGATGAAAATGAAAAAAAATTTAGGGAAGAATTACATAGCTTAAAAGAGATAAATAAAAAGCTAGAAACGAGATGTGAAGCAATGGAAGAAAAAATTCAAAGGCAGAATAATATCATACTTCAGATGGAGAAAAAAATTAATGCTAATAATCTAATAATACATGGTATGGAAGAGAATAATGATCAATCCAATTTGGAAGATAATGTTGTGGAGTTCATAAATACCACACTGAATATTGAAATAAAAAAGGAGGAGATCGAGCAAGTTTATCGCATTGGTAAGGCTGAAGTAAATAAAATAAGACCTGTCAAATTGAAGCTCATAAATTACAAAGTCAGATCAAAAATATTTTTGGAAAAGCGGAAACTATACGGCACTAAAAAGTATATTAACGAAGATTTGCCGAGAGAGCTAAGAATAAGGGAAGCCGAACAACGAAGATCAAGATGGGAAATGATCAAGAAACGTAACAATAAAAGGCCGATTACGCAAATATCAAGTGAAACTGAAGATCTAGATGTAAAAATAACACAAGACAGCAAGAGAAATACCTACGCGTTTAATGCACAAATGGGAGGAACTTTTTCAAATAATACTAGTGAAAAAAACTAAATTTCTTATTTTGGAATATAGAAGGGATAAAAGGAAAATTCCAAAATGCATATGTCACGGAATATCTATATAATTTTGACGTTATAGGTTTAGGAGAGACGTGGACTGGCCCAAATGAAACTATTGAATTACTAGGTTATGAAAAAATAATTAAAAGTGGTATTCGGAATGCAAACAGAGGGCGTTATCCGGGGGGCTTGGCAATCTTTTATCGAAGTAGTTTGAAAGGTAGAGTGAGTGAAGTAAAGAGTAAATTGAAAGAAATTATTTGGCTCCATATAGATTATATGTATAAGAAAATATTGGTTGCTGTTGTTTATCTGCAGCCCGAAAGCTCTAGGTACTCTAATGGTAATTTCTTTGAGTTGTTTTCCGAGGAATTGTGTGAATTAATGCAACAATACCCAAATGCTGAATTAATTATAGGTGGTGATTTCAACTCTAGAATTGGTATTGAGTGTGACCATATAGACATCGAAGATGATGTATTAATACCAAGGCGTAGTGTAGATGGATGTGTGAATGATTATGGTAAAAGACTTTTACATACGGTTAGACAAAACGATCTAGTAATTTTGAATGGAAGGACAATGAGTGATAGGAATGGGGAATGGACATATGTCTCAAAAATTGGTAAAAGTGTAATTGATTATGTGTGTGTGTCTAAGAATATATGGAAAAATAAAATAAATATGAAAATATCTGAGCTTGACGAATCTTGTCATTTTCCTCTAGAAGTAGAGTATAGGGATAGTTATAGAGCAAATCCGGATTCTGGTATAAAATTAATAAGATATAGATGGAATTCAGAGCGTGAAGTTGATATTATTAGAAGAATTGAAAGTACAGAATCCCAACTATATCTTATTGGTGTGGATAGTATGGTACAAAGAGACAAAATAGATGAGGCTGTAGAAATATTGCAGGGATGGATTAGTTTTATAAGTGAAGATTTAAAAGTTAAAACCTCTTATAAAAATACTGTCACCGGAAAATATCCTTGGTATGACACCGAATGCTCTAAAAAAATGAAAGAAAAAAAAAATAAGCTAAGGAAAATGAGAAGAATAAATACAGATACGGCAACTAAACTATATCTAAAATGTAGGGATGAGTTCAGGTCAATGTGTCAGAGAAAAAAAAATAGTTATGAAAGTGCTTATGTGGAGAGAGTGAATGAAGCGGTTGAAAATAATGACATGAAGCAGCTATGGAGAATATTACGTGATGACAATAGGACTCGAGTTAATGATTGTGTAGATCAGAACCAATGGAACGAGCATTACAGACGACTATTTGGCGATGGTGATGAACAAGCAAATAATAATTCTGCGATAGAAGAGGAGGAGAATGTGGCGATGGGTGATAGTGGTGACTTTGACTTGATGATAGACAAAACAGACATTGAATATGCTATAAATATTGCTAAAAACGGTAAAGCGTCGGGATTGGACGGCACACTAAATGAAATTATTAAGGTTGCATATACTTATAGTGGAGACTTTGGATGTATTCTGCTAAAGCTCTTTAATACCATATTAAATAATAAAAAATATCCAAAACTATGGACAACAGGAGTTATTATAAACCTGTATAAGGGAAAGGGCAGCGTCTGTGATCCAGACAATTACCGTGGCTTAACACTTATGCCCAACATAAGCAAAATTTACACTAAGTTGTTGTCGGAGCGACTGTTGCAATGGATGGATGATACGTGCATACTTAACGAAGGTCAAGCGGGTTTTCGCAGGGGATATGAAACAGTGGATAATATTATGGTACTAAAAACTATCATAGATAATACGTTAAAAGTGAAAAGAACCAAGACCTATATATGCTTTATCGACTTCGAGAAAGCTTTTGATAAGATTGATAGAAATCTACTGTGGATCAAACTGCAAAATATTGGTTTACCAGTAAAGTTTATAGATATTTTAAAATCTATTTATCAATCCACTTCTTGCTGCATTCGTTCTGATGATGGATCTGTGGGTTCCAGCTTTCAAACGCGGTATGGATTAAGGCAGGGTTGTCACCTATCGTCGCTTCTTTTTCTTCTTTATATCAATGATATATTTCACTGGATGGAGGATATTAACACTACATCACCTTGTATTTTAGGAAAGGAAATCAAGCTTTTACTGTATGCAGATGATGTGGTGATTATGTCTAAGACTGTTGGTGGTATGAGAAGATCTCTGTCTGCAATCGAATGTTATTGCGATAAGTGGAAACTTTCTTTAAATGTGAAGAAAACAAAAATTTTGATCGTAAGCAATGGGTGTAAGATTAAAGCAAATGAAGTGTGGTGGTACAAGGAATGTATGATTGAGACTGTTAATTACTTTCAGTATTTGGGGGTAATTATATCTAGTAATGGTAGGTGGAGTAAACATTTCGAGTGTATGGGTGAGAAAGCGAAACGTGTGTTAATGGTTATTAGAAGATATATATATAAACATGATAACTTCCCAGTGCAAGTGATTGTGAAAATGGTAAACTCCTTGGTATTACCCATCTTAACTTATGGTTGCGAAATATGGACGGTTGATGATAACGGAACCAATGATAAATTTAAATCCTTAAACACTATTGTTCATAACTTCCTCAAAGAGGTATTAGGTGTTCCGAAATCCATTCCAAACTCTGCTATTAATATAGAACTCGGTACAAGAAGTGTAGATTACCACTGTTTGCAAAAATCAATTAATTATTGTAACAGGTTGCTTGGATCTACAAAGCAAATGCCATTGTTGTGTTTGAACGCGGGTTTTGCGGATAAACTTTTGGCAACCGCTCAAAAAAAAGGATTCGGCGAACTAGAGGAATCCTTAAATAAATCAGCTGTGAAAGCTAAAATTGTAGAGTGCGCAATATCAGCGAATTTAGATGATATTAATTCTAAGCCAAGCCTTAATTTCTTTGGGAGCCTTGTACATTATGGGGATGGAGCTAAATATTTAAGTATATGTGATCGGAGTGAAAGGTATTTGATAGCAAATTTTCGTATGTATGGGTTTAAATGGTCAAGTAAAAGAGTTAATGGAACGAGGGTTTGTGTGCTCTGTGATGGAGCGGAGAGTATAAGGCATTTGTTGGAAGATTGTCCAGGGACTTCCGGACCTGAACGAGATTCGCTTATAAAGCTAAATTTAGCAGATTCTGTTGATATGCTTAACGTTTGCCAGCCGGAGCATGTAAAACCACTTATTACATATCTGAGGTATATTTATAATAATAGGATCTCCCGTTTGGATTGAGCCAGCTCACGTTTACATCCTAAAATTCATAAGCATTTACAGTCTCCTTTTTATTTTTATTATTATTTTTATTTTTTTCTTAAATTATTTTATTGATATTTAATTTTTTTATTTTTGAATAATGAATCATTTTGTTTGAAATTGTATCAATCTTTATTTGAATTTTTGGTTAATTTTTGTTTTGTTTGTTTTTGTATTTGTAATTATTATTATTTTGTATCTCGAACGATTGTTGTAATTGTATTTTTTGATTTATGTCAAATAAAAATCTATATATATAATAAATTTTTCAATTTCAATTAAAACTTATAAAACGTAATTGTTTACAAATTTTTAGTCTCGACAATTATTTAACAATAAACTACTTAAATAAATGTTTTACGTATGTCTAAAAGATGACGGCTTTTTCATTTGAGATTCTAAAAAAAGAGTTTCAGACACAAATAAAAATATTTTTAGTATTTAAAAAAAACATAATATAATATATTTTTATTTAAAAGTAAATATTCATCAAAAATATTTAAAAACTTGACTAAATATACAATAATAATATTGAGTTGATTTTGTTCGATATATTACTTACTTAAAAAACAATAAATATATCTATATATATATATTTCGCAAAACATAATCGCGGTTCCAATTAACATTTCTAAATGTTATATTTGTTTAGAACAAGCCATTAATAAGTTATACATGCGATTTACTTCTTTTATTACAATTTAAATGATATTTACTTTATTTATTTTATCTCTTAAAAGACAATAGGACATACTTCCACTTATATAGGCATATACAAACGTTGCTTATCACGTGCGTAGAAGGCGGAGTTTATCCCCAAACTGAGCTGTTAACAAAAATAAATATTCTTTGTTTTTTTTTTCACTCCCACTATCATAAAATTTTTATAATACTAACAATATTGAAGATAAACAAAACTTGGGTTTCACTAAATATGTCCCATAAAATAACATCGGAATTCGGAAGGTGTTATATTTCTAATATTTAAGAGCCAAATGCATTTCATCGATTATGGTGGAAGCGCTGATAAAAGGCATAAAACATAATGTAAATCCATAACAACGAAGAACGTTTGTAATAGCAATGAAATATTTAATTATGGAAAACACATAATTCTCGACATTCCAAATGTCACAATTTTTGAAATTATCTGTTATTTTATATGAGCAAATATTGTCGAGTGACAAAAAAGTCATGTCAATGAAGTCATATGACAAATGACATGGGTACTGCCTTTTGTTTCATACTAATCGTCTTTCTGAGATAATATATGATCGTCCGATTAAATGATATTCCGATTACCATAACAAAAATAAAAGATTTGATGAGAAAAAGTTGTTACACTAATCACAATTAAGTTACATACAAGTTTTTACCTTGAGGTTTATTATCCCGAAAAACCTGACTAGGTCAATGGACACCATTGATATCTAGACAAATATAGATATTATTTCAAATTTATTCAACAATACTTTTTGGTGGTCAGTCAATCAATGGTTAGTTTAAATTATAATATTGTTTGTGACTGTGTCTGTGACTGTGACTGTGTGTGTGGCAGGCATACTACATACAGTCACAAGAACAAGAACGTGTGATGGATGACGGTTCAGGTAAAATATACACACACTTTTAAGATGTTTGTTGTAACTTAGCTCAAGTAAGATGCGATTGTGTTTACATTTCATGTAGATGTAAGCAGCATTCATAACATCGTAGTTTTTTTTTTATATATTATTATTATTATTTAAAACGATTCTAAGGATTTGTATCCGTCTGAGAAAATGATGATTCTTTGTAAATTTGTTTTATTTCATTAAAATCGAACATTAATCCACAGATTGGGTGGGTAAAAAACATTTTAGTGGTAGTAGTAATCATTTAACCAATATTTTGATTACACTGTCAATAAAACTATTATTCATTTTTTAGAATTTAGAAATCTTAGAATTTTTGTCCCCTCTATCGAATACCACCGTATCATTATGTAACAAAATGAATTTTTTTAGAAACATGTAAAATATTACTCCTTTATAATATTTTTGACGTTCTTCCTGTTAATTTTAGGAGAGCGTCGTCTAATTACCCATATTGATTTTGGGAAAATCGATGTTCTTATGAACCATGAATTTAAAGCCTTTGATTCCTTCATAGACATTTACTAAGCCTAGTTTTTCACTTGCTCAATGGGAAGCTCATGTAATGTGGCTGACTTTGTGAATCCCGAATTTTCATATATCTTTACGTTTCAAGAATCCTGGAACCCAAATCCAAATGTTTTCAGAGAAATGTCTGTGTTTGTGTATGTATTTGCGGTCGGTTTTTTTCGTCTCGATTATCTCAAGGCAGAATAATGATATTAACGGGTAATCCCTTTTATTTGATGAGTAATTACATAACCTAGAACTGACTGAGTTTTTAGCAAAATAGGTCTGGTTGTTTTTTGTTGAGAATAAAAAAACTTGGTACCCATATTCGTGGATAGTAAACAAATTACTGTTTTTTAATTCTTTTCACTGGGCAGTTCGTCGTGTGGACCTTGCGGGTCACATCTAGACCACGTGTTTTAAATGCAATTCCCATCTATCAATATAAAATTCTTTGGACACAAAATTTGTATCTTTATTTAAATTCCAAAACATTAATTAATATTTTGCATTCGATTGGTATAATTTTCAATAATTACGACCAAGAAGTAACAATGTTTTATTAAATTAGGTCCATCCATTTAGAAGTTACATAGCTTTATATACATGCACGATTAATAGAGACTTGATTTAATCTTTACAACTTTCTAAATCGTAACTTTTCTGGTGGAATCTTGATTCGATGCATGAGATAAATCAAATACATTATAAACGTTTATATCATATAACAAACTACCTAGCCATATACATATAAAACGAACATTATTATAATGTAAACAGGCTGCAGGACTTCAATATCGAGATTCTATGTATTTAGTATACATCATTAGATCTATAGCTGTATACGAACGGCTAGGGTTAGAGCAGATCTTTTTACAAGTAGGCTGCCTGCATATTAAATGTTTGTATATACTTTTAAAAGTATTTACGTATTTACAAAAAGTACAAAGAAGAATTTTCAGTTAGTTTTCTCAATTTAAACTAATGTCTTGTCTTGGTCACTTTGAACATCCAAATCAGAAAGACTTCAAAATTAAGACTATTTGAAGATGTCTAAATTTTGACGATGTGATGATTTCTTTTTTACGAATTCATAATTAAGAACTGTAAGTAGTCTTTTTTAATCGTGAATTCTTAAAGAAGTCTTATTTCTGATTTTCGATTATGAAATTTTTATTTCTGATTATGAAATCTGAAAGAAATCATTTTTATGTGTTTCGTAGTTCGGAAATATGATCTCTGAAAGAAGTCTTTTTCTTGAGTTTTGTAAGAAGTCGGTAATATGAGATATGGGTAATACGGAGAAGTTTTATTAAGAAATCCATACAAAGTTAGAAGCCGGATAGCTGGTGCGTTTTTCCGACTGGTAGCCGGCTACTCAGAGCAAGTCTAAAAATGTAGAATTTTATTATACTACTTGAATAAACAACTTTACTAAAATATTGCTGTTTATACATATTATTTTCTTAAATTACTCTGTATTATAACAAAATCTCTCTTTTAATATCGGCAGTTAAATTATTAAGCACTGTTTCTTTGTTACATTCAGTATATTATACCCGACGACCAGTTCGAATTCTTTTCATAATAGGTATACAATATCCTGTTCTTCTATATGATTTGTACGCAGCAGTTGCTAAGAAAATGACAATATTTACTTAAAAAAAATTTGTTTTTACACTGACACGTATACACACATTATAATATCGACATATTTACTAATTCATACTGCATTAGGATGAATGTGTGTTAAGATTAAAATATGTGGTAAACTTACTAGTTTAAAAGAGTTTTGACTTAGTTCTAACTGTAATTAGATTTCATGTCATTACTATTCACCATTGTACGTTGACAATTTAATAACAATAAAATTAAACTACTAACAATAACAACAATTAGACATGAACTGCAGCTGCGTCTCACTTGCACCTAGATTTATTGGTCCTCTACACCCTTCTTAAGAACATTTCATCGCCTGAAGGCTATTTTCAGCCGAGATTACTTCCATGATGGATGGATCTAGAGTTTCAGATTCGAACATTCTATATCTAATACCAAGATTTCTACTGGAACAAATGACGTTAATAGACATTTCATCGTCCTTTCATGTACCACCTACAAGTAGGATCGTTCGAGATTCTCATGTTATGAAGATGGATTCGATTAAATTATATAAGCCTTATTTAATCCGATCTCATTCACCCCAATGTAATCGGAAGACCTTCGAAATATTACTGTTGCTTTCTACCATCGATTTCATTTTCAAATGGAACGTATATTTTTGAATAATATAAAATATATTTTAACAAGTAATTATTAGCTTTTTTGTCGTTTTGGTATCAAGGCTCTATTCATGCAACTCCAAGTTTTAAAAAGATCGATATTCCCATACATAATTTAACCCAGTGGTTCCATAAAAATGTAAAAATCTGGAACACGTCAATATTTATTTATGTTTAGCAGTTGTAGTTTAAATTTTCTTGTTTCTAACTTCAGAAATCAAGATCTCTTACGGAAAGTACTCCATTCCATTCCGCATCGCCTTAAAAATTGAAATTTTAAAATCATTAACGAATGTTTATATTATGAAATAAATATATTTTCATCGATGATGCTAAATAAATTAGTTTATTTTTTGGTAACTTAGAAAGTAAAAATAATCAGATGCTGAGTTTTATTCTTTTGCGACGTTTCGCTGATTTATTTTCAGCTTTCTCAGGCAATTTTAGATGTTAGAATCTTTAAAAAATAATTTTGATTGACTCAAACATCTAAATGCATCTTAAAAAGGAAATATTAGATTCTAACAACTAAAATTGTCTGCTAAGAAACTCGAAATAAATCAGCAAAACGTCGCAAAATAAGGAAAATCATCTGACTATTTTTACTAAGATCCCAAAAAATAAACTAATCTATACTTCAAATTTATCTTTCTGGAGTATTTTTAGGTATGCACTCTTTCTTAGTACTTTTGGGTGTGCGTTGATAGTCAATTAAAAATCAATGCATTATTACTTAAAGCAGTTTAATTAATTAACCATCACAATATTACAAAGGTATTTATGATATAAAAAATGTGAATAAATCTGTTGAAGCAAAAAACTAAATGAAGGTAAACGTAAATTGTTTAACAAACATTTAACAAATAAAATTAATGATTTATTATTTTCTTTTATAAATTGTATATGTGTATACAACGCCTAGATTTGCTTTACGATACTTTAAGATATTTACATTGTAGATATTGCATATAACATTTAATAGGATATTTCAATATTTTTTTTTACGCATGTAATACTAGTTTTATAGACTAATGTATTCATTCATTCATTCAATTTCTCAAGCACATTCTTCAATAAACGATAACTGTTTACCATGGAACGTGACTACATTATCTTTCATTTCTGCAAATATGAATTCCACTTATTATTCATTTATTATGAGCACTTTACTTTTTACAATAGGTTTATCCTAGACTTCATATGTAATAGCATTTCATAAACATCAATATACAAAAAGGTAATATAGTTGTTTTTTTATATTAATACGATTCGAATATGGATATTAATACAAGTAGGATCATCTGAGATTTCCAAATGATGAAGGTGGTAGGTCAACCGTCAGTGCTCTGTCGCAAGACTCACTACTCTTCTCAACTGTAATTTGGTTACTTTCAACCGGGAACAATTAAATGGTTTAGCTGTGGTAATTCATAACTTAGCCACTAACCATTCGTGGAGTCCTAGTAATCAAGGTGCGCTTGTTGAAGCTAGTAGAGGATATTACAGATCATCTTGCAACATGAATAACAGGTTCAGGCGAAAAGGTGTCAGTGACGACCTCTCTCGTTCTAATGGATTCGCTACCCCATTCCTTTTTATGTCAGAGTGACCGGGAATTCAGTATCAGGCGATCAGTAGGAATGTGGTACAAGAAATGCTATTTGCTTCAATTGTTTAATATGCTTAATTTAATGCTAATGCCTTCTAATAGTATGGCTAACATAAGAGTTAATAAAAATGCGTGTACATTTGCATTATCTGCGCTCCCACCATCGTAGATTATAATTTCATACATATAAAAAATATACTATATGTACATTTTCAATATTATGATATTTCATATGGTTCTATTTACTAAATTGATGAATTTTTAACTTTGAAACTTGAAGTATATTTGTCAATAGATTGGAGCACGCACACTATGGGTGGTCATTGTAAAACGTTCAGTAATATTTTGATTTCCGTTTCATTAAATTATTTTTGAAAAGTTAGCAAACTTATTAACATTTCATATGATCAAGATTAATTAAAAAATTTAAATGTTCAATAATAAGTTTTGGTTGCATTGTATAAGAACTTATTATCAGCTTATTTATTACATTTTATACCGATTTAGATTTGGATAATTTTCTAAAAATCTCGATTACCCCAAACAATGATTACTTGTAAATTTTTGAAAAATTGGAGGTCAGATCGAAATAGAAAAACAAACGATTATATTTCAGCTGTAGTTTTTCACACAAATTCGTAAAATTGTTGAATTATTGCTAATTAAATGATAATTAATTAATAGATAATTAATTGATTTACAGTATAAATAGCATTAATGAAATTGGAAATTTCTATTCTATGTTCTATGTTCAAAATAATCAAATCTCTTACGACTATGATGTATTTGAAAAATTATTCGTTTGAAACACTGTTTTAAATTGATTTCCATTTCTTATGGCTTAAATTTGTGGTATTAAATTCACAAAATCAATTACAGACCTTCATTGCTCATTCACGAATTTAATTAAATACACTTTTTGACCTCAAATACACCATCGAAATTTTAACTTGCTGTCTTGTTGTCTTTAGGTAGAGAGATAAACACGGACTAATTCATTGAATCTGTAGTTTACCTTAACCAAAATTTTGTGCTCTTACAAACTTTGAACATAATTTAATATACCTTCATATATTTGTATAAATATATCTTGTATAATACTATCTTATAGATTCAAATAAAGTTTTGGGGTAAGTATAAGAGCTAACGGGCAGAAAAAAATTATATAAAATCTACAAATACAAATAAAATAATGTTTTTTAACGGTACCGTAACAAGAAATAAACACATTATGAATAAAAAATTGCCAAGTTAGGTGTAAAAAGTAATTGTATTATAAAAATAAAAAATAATAATAATAATCAAAAGTGTCCTACGGTTGTTTTATAAATGCGTATAAATGCGTGAATATAATAAAGAAATAATTGTATTTGTTTGAATGAATTTGTAAGTGTATAAAATATTTATATAATTGTAAAATAAATATTTTATTGTGTTGTTGTATTTTTTATTTTATAAAATACAAAATATATATATATATATATATTTATATATAAATGAATACGTACATACAACTATTAAGTTGTATACGTAGGTATACTTCATTAAAAATCATATATAAAGTTAACAGTTCAAGTAGCAATCATAATACCTTTATGTAACTATAAATAATTTCTTGTTACTTACGACGTGCTGTGTGAAGTTAGTTGTATGTCATGTAAGTTCAATTCAATTCATCATACCCAGTACTAAATATGTAAACTAGTAGCTCTTTGAGCTGTAGACCTCACTCAAAAAAAAAAACTATTAAAATCTTCCTGGCTTGCACTGAAAAAAAATATTTTTGGAGATTTTCCCTAAAATAATTAATTTACATGTGACAAATTACCCTACTCGGTCGTCAACGAATCAATTTTTTTGCTAAAAATATGATTGGCGACGACTTCGAAAGATAATTGATCACATTATTTATAGAAGTTTTTAATTTAAAATTATTTTTAACATTTTAGTATACATCCACGAAAAATTTTTCATTTGTATGAAATTTAATCACTTAAAATTGCTGTTACCCTTCTCTCCCCTTAGCAGCATCAGATTGGACCAAATTGAAATGGAATCACATGGGAAGCACCAGCTAAATAAAAAAGAATCATCAAAATCAGTTCACCTAGTCGAAAATTACAGTTGATTCGAGAACTTCCTCCTTTTTTGAAGTCAGTTAAAAGTTAGAGATTTTTCTCAATGATGGGGGTGGGATTAAATTTTTTTTTTGCGTGACTAGAAAATGCTGCGAAATTTCCATATCCACATAAAAACAATTGTTGTAGTTATGGGCAAATGAAGACTCCAAAAAATTGAAGAGTCCTGTATTACGTAAATATCTTCTGAAATATTTATAAAATTACAAACAGTTTCGTATCATTTTCCCCCCGACAATTTAGCTTAAATTGATTTTAATTGTAAATTTATTCCTCTCTTTACATATCTTAAATTTAACAAATATTTCTAGCTCGAGAGATATTTGCATAATACTGTACGATTTTTCGAATCTTATAATTATAACTAGACTATACCAAAAATATTTAATAAGCCTTTCTTTTTACGATTTTTGGAATGCAATTATGAACAATATATGTATTACATAAAATTCTACCTAATTTTCGATTGGAAAAAAAAAGCGATCAATAATATTAAAATAGCCGATTGTATTGCAGAAATTATCTATTTATAGGTAATTATTGGCTGATGAATGTATACAAAAATAAAAATGATAAAACCAATGAAAATATATTTGTTTTTATAAACGGTAATTTAAATTGAACCACATAACACAATGATATATAATTGATGTTTTTTTTTTTTCAATGAAAACAAAAAAAACATTAACAATTGTTTTGAGAGTTACACATTTCTATAAAATAGAAAGAGAAACGTATTATAGACATTAAATGATTCAAATTTGTTGTTACATTAAAAACTGTAGGGTTGATCATGTATAATATTATAATAATACTAATACTATATACAGTTTAGTTTATATATATATATATATATACATATAGCAGATGGAAATATTTAGACTCTCTTGAATGAGGAGGGTTTGCTTTAAATACAAATAAAGATATTTAGTTTTATATATATTTGAAGTGAAATAAAACTTCAGTAGAATGAAATAGTAAATATTTAATATATCTATAATATATTTACGGTTCATGTCACATTCAAATATTCACACATATTCAATGTGTCCTGTTGTTCGTTTCTATATGGGTCTTTTAGTAATAATAATAGTCTAAAAAAAAAATTACGTTTTTATTTGACATAAGCGTCAAAATATAGAAAAATATTTTACTTCGATAAACAAAAATTACAACTCCGATTTTTTTTTGTATGGTAAAAGTAACATATTAAATTTACTAAAAACGTAATTTTAGCTCGTATATTTTGCAAATAAGGTTCATTTATAAAAGATAAACGGAAATCTATTTAACTTTTAATTAGTATTAAATCGAAGACTTTTTGTAACAGGTTAACATAAAAAAAGAGCTAAATCTCTTCAAATTCATGTTCGAATACCATATATCGAGCAAAGTTATTAAACAAACGTTACATAAATGTATACAATTATCAAAACCATACGTGTATTTATAATGATTAAAAAAGTACTTCCAAATATTGAATTTTTAATAAAAAGCAAAAAAAAAATAAATATTTTTACAAAATAAAGACGATTTCTTGCCATAAAATTACATTAAAATTTAAACATGCCTGTGCCTGCTATTTTGTTGACGTCATATCGGTATATAATATTAAGAATAACAAGACATAACCTAACATTTTCAAATATTGTTTTCTAATTAAGATAACTGTTTATATTGAACTGACAGATGACAACTTTAATAATTTTTACCAAAATGACGTGATACCATAGCAGTTTAGTGTTTTAGATCATGTGGTATAAAGATTAAAATATCGAATTTTAATTTTAAGATAATAAATTGGGTTACCACGATTACAGTTTTTTTAAAAATAAATTTTGTTATAACACATTATCTCAAAAGTGTATAGCAGGGAATAAAATATAGGAATAGTACAGTAGGTAACGGATAAAACATGCTATACCATGGAGATTCCTAAAACTACTTATGACCCGATTAAAATATATTTAGTAACACCTATGCATTTCAAATTGGATAAAGAATGATTTTCAAACGGTAGAATGTGCTGTATACATCTTGTTCTATGTACATCCCATAGTTTTATCCACATACAAAACACATATATAACTACAGTGTACGATTTAATGTTTATTTTTCACTATGTATATATATATATATAGGTGATATAAAGTTATATTCATATACAATTATATATTGTATTTATAGTAACGCATCTAAGCGGAAACGATTATACAATAATGTTACACATTTACACTGTACTGGATGAAGGTAGCTAAGCTATACAATGTTTTGATTATTATTATTATTATTGTAATTTAATGTGTGTGAGAGAAGTTGTTCCTTACCGCCTATTGGGAATCACTTATATACCTTACGGCCATTTTGTCTATGTACTAATGGTTTATATTTATTGTACTGTTATTAAATGTCCGTCGGCGCATAAAACTTACAGAATAGGAGCTAATTGTTCTTATTCATTTTTATTTTGTATATTTTTTTTTTTTTTACATTTATCGTAATATTAGAAGTTATTATAAAATATGATACAAATTATAATAGTGGAAAGACTTCGACCTCGAAAAGTTGTTAAAAATAAAAACAAATTTTGAAATTTAGTCCCTAAATCGTTTATTCTTCATACGTCATGCAATCATATGTCACAAAGTACAGAGACTCGTATTCAAAAAATTTAAGGAAGATTTGGACTTACCCTAAATGGAAAATGAAAATTTTATGGATGATTCCCACAGGTTACAGAGATATAGTTATTTAAGTAAATATATTCGATAATGGGTATTTTCATATAAATGCCGATATATTGTGAACCATTCATCCGATTTTGGTGAAATTTTGTGAGTACATGCATGACGTACTTTTACATCAATATTTTGATTATTCTGGATACTAAGGAGACAATCGCAAAACAATTCCACACGTAAATAAAACTTTATACGTGTCGAATTTAATTTATTGTTACCTTGGATACAAAAATACATTAATGTTTGTATCTTAATAAAAATTAATTTAATGTGCGGACTTTATTACATAGTCTAGTAGTTCCCACTTAAAATTTTTATAAAAATTTTCTATCTATTATGTTTTAGCGATAGGCTTTGGCTTTAGTTTAGCATAAACACATTTTGTAGACTTATATTATCATTGGGTATTATTTATAAATATAGAATTGGTAATGGAAAAAAAAACCCATTAAGAAATAATTTATTTGAAAATATAAAAAAATTGTATATGATAGAAATAAGAAAACAATTTTTCCATCTCATACCCAAATTCCAACTTGAAGACTTATCATACATAAAGCTATTTAGGTGAACATATTTGTACATCGCGAGCAATTTTTATGTCCTTTATCGGCAGTGTATATTTCTTTTTTTAAATAAATAATTTAAAAGAATTTTATGTAAAACTAAGTTTATTTGAAAAAATAATCAAGAAAAATTGACCTGCATACTCTGAAAACTATTAACCTTTATTGAGTTATGAGCACAGCAAACAGTTTGAATATCGTTGAATAGTTGCATGTACGACAAATATTTATTTTTTACTAATGAAATGTTTATTAAAATATCTTTTATTTCTAAATAAAAATAAATAAATAAATGATAAGAAGAGAAATTACTAATCATTTCGACATAGTGGTCAGTTAAGGTAGTTTCTCTACCTTTTTGCTACAAAATGCTGCTAATTACAGTAACGTACACTAGTAAAATCAAAATTATTTTATTTGATAGTTCATTCAGCACGTATGAAAAATTTTGAATAGGTATTTGATGCAAAAATTTATCGAAAACATCTTTAGCACTAAATACAAAAACTATAGTCTGGCAGAAAGGTATTTTTTCTTCCCCGAATATTAGTCAAAAGTATGGTCGACCTTGACTATTTTTTGTTTTATTTTAATATAATTATTTATATAATCTAGACTTTTTGATCATTTGAACTTTATGTGCATGCATGCAGGTAGGTAGTTAGGTAGGTACATTGTAATAGGTATAAAGTAAATGACATTTAATCTGATATAAGAATATAAAAAACAAAAACATTGTATTGTAGCGTGATCAAGCAGCATTGTTTTAAAATGTTATTATTGGATAATGCAAACAATTTGTATATGTAAATATATATAAATTTATATCTTTTTTTTTTTTTTTGTTGAATTTTATTTCAGTTATTATATTTATTAAACAAAAGTTGTAGAACTTTGAACAATCATATATATTTATATGTATACTTATTATATATGTTTTTATAATGAATGATGTTGCGTGTATTTTGCTTTAAAAATATGTAAATAAATTAATATTGATAAATATAGGATGCTTTTCGAATAATATTTTAATGAATTATATGAAGACCATTTTATGAATGGTTTTTTTGTACTTTGTAAAATCAACAATATGGAAATTAAACAAGTGAAGATAATGACGAACAAAGTTAATTGTTTAGATACTCGACACATAAATTTTTTTTAATTAGCAGGCATAAAATACTATAAACATCCAGTCTATACAGTAATATACATACTTATATAATAGTAATATCTATTGTTATTACCTTATATTAGAAAAATTTGAGTTAAAATTTTTGATAAGTGAAACATTTTATGAAAAATATTTCAAACAAAAGTGAACAATTTTAGTATTTAAAATTTTCTTCTATAATTTATAGTTTAAAAATTGGGTTAACGATCCATTGTACTCAATGGACCGATTTTGCATTCACGAGCTTAAACTCACTTTTTATGTTTAAAATACCTCAACAAAATTTCAATTGGCAATTTAGTTTTCTTGTTGAGTTATCGTGATGAAGGACGGATGGAGAGTCAGAAATACATAAGTAGGTGTTTCTATGAAGCTAGACCAAAATTTTGTTTGTGCGGTCAGTATTAGGTAACGTTACAAACTTAAGACTAAAATTAATATACATGAATTGTTTGAAACACACTGTATACTCATAATAAATATACTGTGGTACTTTGAACATTTTAATAAAGAAATAATATTTTCTTTTTCCATTAAAAAAAATTAATGAAAATTTTACAAAGTTGTATATAATTATTTATTTATATATTGTTATGATTGCATGATTGTACATACATTTATTGTTCTTCAGCAGTATTATTTTATACAGGTAAGTGCATATACAAGTGCATTCTACTTTGTGTATAGAGAGGTGAGTTATATCGCAAGTTATTATGTTGATAAACAAACAGAAACTTCAATTAACATGTAAATGATGTAAATAATGCATATTTTAAAGCATTAAGTGCAAATATAATCATAAATATGTATAAAATGGAAATTTTTATATATTATACTCAATCATGATTGTTTCATCCCCATAAGGAGAGTTATTGGAATCACTCCGAAAATTAAAATCAGGAATCATTGTAAATTCACTTCAAAATCACCTTGATTTAACAAAATAGTGTGTGTGCCCGTTTGTATGTGTATTTATGTATCTAGTTTTTTGGGATACGATTCCATGGAACCCACTTTTAAAGAGATAAAATAAAAGTTTAAATAAATAAAATGTTTGTTTTTAAAAAAATATTCCAGCAGGCATCCAAATCAGAATGACTTCAAACAGAAGACTTTATTTAGGTACCTTTAAGATGTCTCAATTATGACAGAAGTCAGAATTGTGAATTCTTTAGGAAGTGTTTTTTATAATTTTCGAAAGAAGTCAGAAATATGAACTCTGTAAGAAATCGTTTTCCTTAGTTCTGTAAGGCAATATGAAATATGAGCACTATTAGAAGTGTTTTTATCGAGTTTTATTTTAGAAATATGAGGTCTCTTTTAGTACTATGGCAGATTTAATTTTCCTGATCTGCATTTCATATTGCCTTAAATTATATCTACGGTTTTCGAATTATAACAAAAAATTTAATAAATTTTTGTTTCATGGTCTTTGATTTTTATTCTTTTTTATTAAAAATGAATTTGAAGGATTACCATAAAAAAATGAGGCTTATTAATAAATTTGTTATATTTATAATGCATTTGTTATACATTATCATTTATAATGTGTATTGTAATTAATGTAAGAATTTATATTATATTTATATTATATTTAATTTATTATAAGAAAGTACTTGGCGCAACTCTGTAGAGTCGCATCCACTACGGTATTTTAAATTATTCTTTTTGTTGAAAACTATCATTGTGTACTTCTAAGTGTTTGCAGTAATATCAATCAATCAGATAAATATTAGATCGGAGGCTTAGATGACTGAAGTTTCCATGTTTGTATCTAGCCCTTAATATTTATCGTAGCCCTGGAAACATTTTAACTTATTTTACAATGTATTTCCAAAAATGCTAACAATATTAAAATATCAGTATTTTTTCATTTATTTTCATTCAAATAATTATGTAAAAATCATTGTAATGAAATTCAATATTTATTTTATCATTGTATATTTAATAATTTACCTTTTTTAAACCTTTTGAGTATCAAAATTATTAAAGAGAACTTTTCAAATAAATTTGTTTTTTTATTTTACCCCAATTTCCAAGAGCAAAATTTTTTTAATCAGTAATAATCAGTATGATCAGATGACCAAATGACCAACGAGTAACATCTCTTCGGAGATTTATTGCGAATACCTAATTAATACTGATGACAATTTTGTAGTTGAAAAATATTAAAAAAATCGCAATTTATTCTTTTGAGTATGATTTTGTGCTAATTGAATATGAAAATAATTCTACCACCATTTTTTTGGTGGACTGTTTTCTGTTTCGGACCCCAAATAATTTTTGATTGTTCCCAAAAGCTTGAAATCAATGGACATTTTTTTTTTTTTTGCAATTATGAGGAAAAGTTTGTTCACACCTAATTTAGCCGCATACAATTTTAAAAATTGGGGGATGATATTTAAATAAAAAGTATATATGCTTATGGCCACCCAATCGAATAGGTATAGATAATCAGGTAAGTTAGCAGGTACCATGATGAAGTTGGCTCCAACTACAATTTACAATTGTTTTTAAAACAATTATAACAGAAAAAATAAACAAAAATATAATTTGTATGTAAAACAACATGTAATTACTTGACATTCACAATATAACAATTTTACACACAAATTTACTTCAAATACAAAATATAATAATTTTTGACATTTTGACGACAGAACAAAACAACATAAAAATTCCTTTATTTTTGTTAACAAATTACAACTATACGTACAAATGGATAAACATTTTTTAATTGTTTACATTTTAATATTATTTTAAGAAATTATTTTTGAAAAGTTTAAGAAAAGAATATTTTATTCTTTTTATACCAAAAAAACAAAATTTTTATGAATAGTTCTTTTTAAAAACCACATTAAAACTACTTAAGAAAGTCATTGTAATAATCAATTTTGTAAATCTGAACAATATATATGTATGTATAGGTTAATATAGTAATATAAGGGGGGTTTTACCTTTTTAAACTAAGAGGTAATAATATAATTGTTGGGGTTACTCGAGCGCATAATTGAATTTATTTTTATTTTTTAAATGACTATTCATACTATATACTAATATGGTCTTGTTAGTGTTAAGGCACTTGTGACAATACGAACGTATACTCTCTAAACGTGTCAATTGTAATATACTTATGTCAAGTATGGTATAATCACATCATAAGAGAATTTTGTGGTCAAAATTATTATTCTTATCTATAAAGATACCATCTACAGGATAGGATCTATAAAATTTGCAAACTAATTTTATAGAATAATATTTTAGATGAAAGAAATATCTTAATAAAGTTGGTACGAAGAAAATTTTCTATGATAATTCTTCGATATGTAAACATTTTTCCTCACTCGTGGAATTTTTTGAAGTAAAGCTTTACTTGAGGCAGTTAAAGAAGTCTTAAGAAATTTTACTTCTGTCATGTGGTCTCTAGTACACCCGTTTTTTTATTTCTTATAATTTAGTTAAAAAGGTTATAAAACTGATTTAAAAAAGAGAATAATACGCTTCTTTTAAACTTATTGTTTCTAAATTTACTTCATATTTCCCGACTTTAATAAAAAAGTGCGCCTTAAATATTTTAAAGTTGCCAAGAAATCTCACAGTTTTAAATTATGAGAGTAGAAAAAATATTATCTAACAATCTTAGAAATAATAATAATTAATTTTTAATAGATAAAGGAATTTTCTATGCATTGACACGAAATGAAATTTGTTATATTTGAGATATTTAACGAATTACGCTAGATTTACGAAATTAATTTTAAAATTATGGTTATCCGTACCGTGCATAGTACGTGCACGGGACTTCTTAATCGTTTG
>JAEMTY010000433.1:0-25000 GCA_020423425.1 Chrysopa pallens
AAAATCATACAATTATAGAAAGCTAATAAAGCTATATTTTCCATTTGTATGAGTGAACAAAAAATTGTTAGCTAAATTGATTATTTAAAAAATATTGCTCAAACTTTTTTAATATGAATATATATATATTTTGTTTGTTAATTTTTTTGACCAGCCTGAGATCATCTGATAAAAACTACAATTTTGCAATTAAACTTAAAGTGTTATAAATATTTTAAACGTTCTCAGTTCAATTTGGGTATTTTAACAATATACTAAAAATAATTTGGAACTATACACATGTCTGTCATTATTATAATATTTAATAAAAATAGTTTTTTTTTATTGACCCCAATACAATCTGAATTTTTCGCTAGAAAAAAATACTATATCAAAACCGTATTTGAATTTACTTTGGCATATATGAACATTTATATATTGAAATGCTTTTGCGTACGACAATTCGGTTATGTTGAACAGCCCTAAATTCGAGCAAACAAACCCTTGTTTACAGAAATCAATAGAGGGTTCAAAGATGTTTATGTATTTAACATTTGCAACCACTTCACTTATTGATTTCAAATTCATTACACAAAAATGAGAAAAAAATGCACACATGGTCAGAGATTCCTTTTCAAAATAGATAATTATTAAATGAAAAAAAAAATATTCAATTTTTATCGAAGACCTTAAATATAAAAATTTATTGATAATATATGTGATCTGTATTCATATTTTTCTGCAAGGAATTTAAAATTAAATTGACATTTGGAGCAAGAAATCTCATATTAAATTTATTTTGCAAGCATGAAATTTGGTTGAAAATAAGACATCTGAATATATGAGAAATTTAGCATTTTTTCCAAGCTCCTTCCACTATTGCAAAAAATACAGTCAAGCGTATTTTTCTATCAAATGTATCAAACTCTATTGGGCTTTTTTTATACAATTTTTGCTCATATTAGAACGAAATTATCTCATAGATAATTAATTTTATTTCTTTTTTTAAGAAAATTTATAATTAACGATTCTACATAAAAATTAACTTAAATGGGAATATACTCGAAATGGGTAAACATTTATAAGTCTTTTAGTGTCATACTGAAATTCTCAGTAAAATAATACACACTTGGATTTACGTAATAGTGTAATTTTAGTCATTAATTATTATTTTTACCCTCTTTCCATTTCTTAATTCACCGACAGGAACAAAAACTGAGACCAATTTATGTAAAAATGTCTCACTTCTTTTACCAGACAGAAATATTGTTTTTAGAAAAATAATTCTTTTAATATAGGTACTCTAATTCTAGGACCAGTTTCAAGCTTCAATCGATTTCGTACAGCTATTCTCTGCTACTGTTGGTTTTCGACTTGCGATCAAATTAATCGGTTATAGGAAATCACTCTTTTACTGTAAATTTCTTGTGTTAAATACTCTAACGGAGTACATGATTGAACAAAATCTGTCTTAGTAAAATGCGTTTTTCGTTACTATCGCAGCTACAGTTGCGAACCTGACTGACAGAAAATAAATACTGCGGTTCATATAGAGAAATTTCTGTACCACAAATGCTTTTCGTTTTACTTCTAATACAAATTTTATAAACTTGATGCAATTCTTTGTGGTAAAGACAAGCTGATTTATTTTAAAATTTCTCGATATTTTGTAAGTTTGTTAAAATTCCCTGATATTTCAAGGTTTCAACCTCTATCAAGGTATTATTTGCAGAGAAATGAGAAATCACATTTTTACGAGAGTATAAAAATGAGGATAAATTTATCAAAATAACCGCGAGATGAAACTAATATAGAATTTAATCTATCTTGCGTTCTAAATAAGAAGAATTAGTGAAACTGGTCCTGAATATTTATAAATGCAAATATTATTTTCATTGTTTTTTTAAAAAAAATTAAAATTAAAACTGACCACACAAGAGAGATAAATAGACTAGATTTAAAAAAGAAATCATTATTTACAATTACCAATATTAATTAAAGTCATTATTCAATTTTATTTTTAAAATTCTCAATTATTTAAAAAAAATAAATATTTTCCTTTTCTTTTATAATTTTAATTTAATTTTTTTTATATATAAAGACCACATTGTTTGGGCAAGAATTTTTATAATATTTATTTGATCGAGTTTACTATTTGAAGTTGATATTGTGAAACACTCTTGTAAAATTAAACCGAGTTCATTCACACGCTAATATACGTTTCTTTTTACGCAAAAAGCATTAGAATAATTTACAAACATTTTAAATCAATTACTCGCAATGTAAAGCTCAATTATTGAATTTAGTGATTGAAAAATCGATAAGCTATAATTAGTAAATTTAATATTCCCTGCGTTAAGGTAGTACGAGCACGGAAGCAACTTTCAGTAAATGTGGGATATCTTGAAAACTATTATTTGGATTGATTTGAAATTTTCAGGAAATATTTTTAAGGATGTAAGAACACTTTCAGTAAAATGCTTGATTTTAAACTTCCAAGTGTAAAGTTTTTTAATAGGGTCGGTTTTGCGAATCCCGAATTGTGACATATAATTATGTTTCAAGATTATTAGAACCCAAATTTTTATTCAGATACTTGTTTGCATGTATGTGCGTTCGTTTTTCTTTCTCTCTTTTACCTCGAGAATAAATGATGCTATCGACTTAGAGTCACTTTCATTCGCGTAACTTAAAACTGAATAACATCAAAATCGATCCAAGCGTTTTTTGTTGGGGATAAAAAATACCCTTCATAAAATAAATAAATTATTGTATTTTTTTGTCCTCATTGAGAATATCGTCGTGTGGACCTTGCGGGTCGTACCTAGACCACTTGTTTTATATGTAGTCTAAATATGTTTTCATAAATCCTGAAAATTTGAGGGAAGGTTATTCAATTATTTAAATAAATAATTAACTAAAAATCTAATTAAAAGTTAGGATATTAATAAATCAATACAAAAACTATGTTAACCACCTAATTTGAAAAATATTTAATAAAATAGATGTAAAAATGCAATTAAATATAGAAAAAAACCATTTTTCATTATTTTAGGTAAAATATGTAACATATAACAGTTTTTTTTTTATAGTAAATATTTATATGCAAAATAATCCATCATATGATTACATGTTCTCGTACTACCTTAGGTAAAAAGTTTAGTTTTACTTGGTCCTGGTCGACAAGACTTTTTAGAAGATATTAGAGACAGTAATAGATATTTTCATAAAGATAGGGTACCTTTATCGGGAAAAGTTTGACACGAGTATGAGGTAATAAATGCCACTATCCAGGTGTTCGAATTTGTTGTTTGACATAATTAAAAATAATTTTCATAAATTTTGATGTTGCCTCAAACGTATAGTCAAAATTTTCGATCAGTTTTCCTAGTTTGTGTAGCGGTACGTCACGGCCATGATATGCTCGAAAAAATTATTTCTTTATTTTGTGAATAGACTTGCCATTAAAAATAACCTTCGATTTCACATTGGCGACATAGTCACGATCTTACATTGCGAAAGTCAAATTTTTCTTTAATTGAATTGAAAAACTATTTACAATAAATATTCCAATGCAAAACAGAAAATAAAGTCTATCGTCACAATTGACACATATAAAAGCGTAAAATTTGTGTGCCCTATAAATCACTAATAGGGAAAATAGTATTTTAGAATCCTTGCAATAATTTGCTCAATCTTACCTGACTCTTAATTTTTTAAGTACATGTTTTTTTATGAACAAAAAAAAACTACATGGACTTTTAGAATCAAATTTTTTGCAATTTTGAAAAACTGGAAATATTATTTTTAATAGTGAATTTAGAATAGAAATTATCGTTAACTCCAACTAGGATCATAACCATTCCAATTTCTAGATGGGGCTAAATATGCAGTTCTACCATTCCAATGGAATGTAATTATACCTCTGTAACCCGTTCGTGGTACACCACTCTGAAAAAATTTAAATTTTGATATTAACACAGTCTTAAATCTTCTTTAAAGGAACGATTTAGGCACTAGGGACTCTGCAGCTCCCCTCCTATTGTATTACTACTTTTATCAATAAAGTGTTTGGTCACACCAGCGTCGATATAAACGCACGTTTTTTTTTTAAATTGCCGTAATATAAATACAAATATAACATACGTTTAAATAAACGGTAGTGTGGCAAACCCTTTTTAACACAATATATAAATTAAACGCTATATATCTGTGATAAATTAAAATGTGGCACACCTAATATTTCAAAGCATGTTTGAATTATGTTAATAAAGTTATTCATGTATAGATTTTTGGAAAATATAGAAGATGTTACATACCTTAAAATCATCCATAAGACCAACAGCTCTTGCAGCCTTTTTAAATGTCTCTTTTGTGTATGGTATCCTAATGGATTGTTTTTCAGGTAAAACTAATGTTCGTAAATTATGATAACTGACTTCTATACTGTTATCATACACTTCTTTCAGAAATGGTTCATCGTAATTATTCTGAAAAATATAATTTATAGCATACACGCCATATAATAAGTCTATACATATGTATAAAGAAAATTTTTGATAAATTTATGAGTAAGCTATAAAAAAACATCCAAACATTCCCACAAAAAATTTTCCTGTTTTTTGGATTTTTTAGTGTAATTAAGTGTTTGTTTGTTTTAATAAAATTTAATATAGAATCAAGATGAGGCGATCCAATCCAACTTTATAACGATTCATCTTTTTTTTCCTCACAAAAGAGTAATGTTAGTAATAATGTATGATTAATCGTACACTAATGTATAACCTAAATCGAATAATTTTAGCCTAAGTATTTACTCTCTATGTAATGAAATTATTTAAAAAAACTCTACTTACTTTGAGTAAGTATGTTAAGTCCATTTTTGAAAAAGGCACAAATTTATCATTTAACTGAATGTATTTTAAATGTTTTTCATAAAATAAACCACTGAAAAATAATTAATTAATTGCATTTTTTGAAATTTATATAAATATAAAAAAAAAAAAATTAATAATTACTTTGAAACACCATATTTTCCGAAAGTTCTAGTTCTTGAAATTTCTGGTCGAATACACGCTCGATCTTTTCTTTGTTCAGGTCGACGTATCCAATCATCCCAATATCTATAATATACAAAATAAATAATGTTTTTATAAAATACAGTCAAATCTGAACGGAGGAAAATTGGATAAGCGAGAAAACTCTACAAGCGATATTGTGATGTCCCGTAAGTTGATTCCTCTAAAAATCCCTTTTTTTCATTTTTTCTTCGTATACCTCTAATTTTGTTGTTGTATTTTTTGAAGTGTAATATCATGAAAATATTTCATGAAAAATTCAAGACAATCTAACAAATAGCTTTAGAAAAAACCTAAAAGTCAAAGAGGAGACAGCGACCTCTTGAACTCCCGTTTATTCTGATTTGACAGTACATTAAAATTTATGTTCCTTAATTTATCTTCGTTAAAAATATTTTGAAGTCTGGATCGTAGTAGTTTTGCAATTTAGATATATCATTCAGATATATAATTTATTTTTCAGATCAACCGGGAGTTTCTGCGATTTTATTTGTCGGGCTTTTCATTTTTCACATTTTTGAAATCCTTTTCATTAAAAAATTATCATAATAATATCCCGTCTGTTAATAAAGCTAGACACAAAAAATTAAAAAAAAAAAAAAAATATAACTAAAATTATTGAAATTTGTTTTAAGAAATTCTTACGCTTTTGGCCATTTAGGAGCTAATTCAGTCCATAATTCTTTTGTTAACATCCAACCAAGACCTGGAAAGAAATCAGTTCTATACAATTTACTGGCTCCATTTGCCATATCAACTAAATTTGATTTTCCATTATCATTCCAAGCTGATATACACCATAAAGTCGGATCATGTTTTAATAAATAATACGTTCCAATAAAATATTCAAAAAAATCGGGAGCAATATCTAAATCATCTATAAAAAAAAATGTTTAGATTAGAAAGTAAATTAAAAGAAAAAATTAACGTAGGCACTAGGAAATTATTTTTTGAAATTAAATGCTTAAAAAAGTGAAGGGTGGGATCAAATTTAGTATATTGGTCAATATACAGCCCAAATTCAGTCAGA
Organism: Chrysopa pallens; assembly: GCA_020423425.1. Classification (NCBI taxonomy): domain Eukaryota; kingdom Metazoa; phylum Arthropoda; class Insecta; order Neuroptera; family Chrysopidae; genus Chrysopa; species Chrysopa pallens. Next base: position 6,088 of record JAEMTY010000433.1, read on the forward strand.
AAACTATCAGTATAATACTATGTTATAATGTAGGCGATCATCAAGAAAATTTATTTTTAATCTATCTCCAAGTACGCAAAAGGAGGTTTCTCTTTGGTTTTTGAAAAATTAACCTTGAAAATTTTTGAAAAAAGATTCCTTGCACTGCAGTAGCATTCAATTAAGTATAAAATAAATTTTTAAAATGCCACCCTAAAGTGGTGAACCGCAATTGTGGGTGTACTTAAGATTCATTATCACAACAAACTTTAATAATTCAAAGGTGTGAAATAGATTAATTTCTGTTAAAACACTATTTTTCTTTTCAGATCTAATTTCAATAGACTAAGATATCGCAGAGTCGTACGCAAGTATATTGTAATAATTTTTCACACACATCATTTATGATATTAAAAATACTCGACTACTAATCAAATACACATAATAAAACTTTGAAACGAAACAATAAATTAAACAATTATGTACCTTCAACTATAATCGCTGTGTTAAAATTATATTTAAAAAATGTTTGATTTAAAGCCCAACCATAATGTCGAGCAATTTTAAAATATCCTTTAAATTTCTTTTCCTTAGGAGGTACTTGAATATCGGATTGATCTGGTTGTTCAATTAACGTTAGCTTATCACCATAATTTACACTAATTGTATTTTTGGTTTGTAAATCGTTACAATCCTAAAAAAAAATCAGTTTTATAAAAAGTAAGTGTAATAGTATATACCACCGATTGGTTACAAATATATGCGAAAAAATTTTAAGTGAATGTTGAAGTCTTATATTTTTTCGCTTATATTTCGAAATACTCATTTATAAACACAATTAAATTCATACTTGGCTAACAATGATAGGAAATTGACGTGGATCTGGTCGATATTGTATTAATTGATCTAAACATCTTATAACAGTAATACGATTACATGCAAAAACAATCACAGGTATAACTGGACCACCATTAAAATTTTTTTGTAACTTTTTCAATTTTTCATCCTGGTTAATTTCTTTTTCTGTTTCCTTTTTAATTTTCTCGATGCGCGAATCAAATTCCGATACCATTTCATGCAATATATTCTTATTGGCACCCATTATCTGCGACAGCCCACCTTCAAGCTCATCTAATTGTTTCATAATATGTTTCATTTTTCCATTTTCATTATGAAATGCTCGTGTTGGGAAAAATATGTAAGTGCTTACGATCCATATGAACAAAATTGAAAGTGCTAATAAGAAGATTGTAAGACGTTTAATACGCATATTAGAAATACAAAAAACTATTTAAAATTTTTGAGATTTTGAATTATTTTTTTGGGCAATAAGTTCCCGGTCGGTTTTGAATAATAAATTTTCTTTTCATTTTCTAAAACATATTTAAAAAAAATGTATATTATGTATTTATTTGAATAACCTATAAGCCATTTATAAAATTCAAAACTATCAATATTTTACGTATGAAATTATATACCTTCGATGATAAATAATAAATCATAATTAAATTATTTTTTTAATATTTAAACATTATGTTTCGTTACATGCTTGCATTGGCAAAATTACGTGGCAGCTGTCAATTTTTTAATTAAGATCCATCTATATTTTATAAATTGTACTAAATCAGATTTTAATTCAAAAAGGTCGTATACAATTATTTTTAATTTATTACAAATTATTTAATTCACTTATAATTTAATTTATAACAGCCGCAACAAAGTACACAAATCAAGTGATTTAAATAAGCATTTATTTTATCGAATTTATTTCAATTGGCTCTTTTTATCGGTGATAGACTTGAAGGTCATATTTAATAATTGGGTTCTTCGGTTCAAAAAATTTGATATGAATAAACATAAGTAATCATAAATACGAAAAAATATTTTTTAACAGAATCATAATATGTACACGTTTTCATATTTGTGAAGGAAATTCTTTTATTGGAAAATATATTCTTATTTGAGCTATTTATAGGCAAGACTATATACATATAAGTAAAAAGTTAGCATCCTGACCTTAATAAAAATATCCGTTTCATTTTTAAGAATTGATTTACACAAATCGATTCATAAAATCTGTATGCATTCGCATTTACTGGATATTAAATGAAAAATTAATCACCAACGCTTTACAAGGAATGTACACAAAGACTTTATCTAGTATTTTTCGCATATTTCCATAGAAATACTAGTATTATGCTATTAATTTAAATTCAAAGTGTTTTTCGAGATATGTGAACTGGATGTATTGTTATTAACAAACCGGTAATGGTAAAAAATTGAGAAAATACGACATTTATAATTTTTGGATATAAATTGCTGAAAAAAATCCAAATGTCATGAAATTTGGAATTGACAATAAAACATAGTCTTAGAAATCTCGAAACACCCAAAAAGGCGTAAATGAGCATATCAACAGTCAGATGAGTTTAAGAAATATGTTTAAAAGTTTAATAAATGTAGAAAAAAAATTTGAATACCCATTTTTATAAAACAAAATTGATTTTTCCATATATTCGCTACATTTAGACAACTGCATACTTATACAATATAATAATTCATAAATGATTATATTTTTAAATGTATTTTGTGTAATTAAATAGTTGTAATAATAATGAACATTTTACTAAACGTAAACTTTGATTTATCAAATTTGTTTATGTTTCAATTTACTAAACTTACATTTATCATTTTTACTATTGTACTTTATATATAATATGTATAATCAACTTCTGTCTGTGTTCTCTTTATCTATACATATAAACGTATGCCTATAAGTATAATACACGTATACCTTACAGGTAAATACGTATTATAAATACCTGTATATATTATTGTCTATTTCACTTTGAGTTGTTATTCCGTTCTACGATGTTTAAAGTTTTTGAACTTCTAGCGAAAGCACTATGTTTACTTTTAGGGTATATAACTTCATATTTTACCATCGTTAAGTATCGCTTCTCGGCTAAATAGCTAAGATCGAAGTGTAACTCATGATCATATTCGGCGGGTATTGGAAGAAATGCGGCTACCCAGCAAGATGCGTTGTGTGATATCTGAGCTTTACGCAAATACCACTACCACAGTACGCATAAAAGACGGGTGAACACACCCCCCCTCAATCCCAAATCGTGCGGGCGTAAAGCAAGGATGTCCGCTAAGTCCAATAATATTCAACTTGGCGATTGAACCACTCATAAGGATTGGCAGCTCAGCATGGTTACAAACTCCACAATGACACGTTATCAATTCTCGTATATGCTGATGATATCGTTCTGATTGGTTAAAATCCCTGAGAACTCTCTTGGTTGCATTAGGATCGATCAACCGCTGAATGGATAGGATTAAAGTTTCAACCACCGAAACTCTTTGCACGTCGATTGTAGGCGACGACGGGAAGTCTTTCCCACTGAATTTACGATCCAAGGAGGAGGACTAACGATCTTAGAAGATAGAGAAGAGTACCAACACCTAGGTGTACCCACGGGCTTTCGTGTTTCACAAACCCCCCTTAAAGCCATTAAGGAGGATGTACAAAAGGTACACGAGTCTCTTCTCGCACCCTGGCAAAAATTGGAAGCCCCAAATATGTTCATCCATTCTCGGCTAGACTTTATACTGCGGGGCGGCAATGTCGCCAAAGGTCCCATAACGGACGCAGACAAAAAGATCAAAAGACTGGCCAAGAAATGGATGAACCTACCACAACGTATTCTATATATTCCATCATACCAGGGAGGCGCAAATCTTTTACCGTTGGCCGATTCCGCGGACGTAAGTAAGTACAGTGGTGCACGCATTTAGACTAGCAGTGAGGCGTCGGATTGGTGGCGATCCAAATGAGGAAATGCTTGCCTAATATTTGACTGGCTCACTGGAAGGTCGATTAGAAATTGCAGTACATACAGGAAAGACCCTTTTAAATTAATCAAAATTAATAATTACCATATTAGATCAGAGCAATTGAGTTGAAAACCCAATCATCTCAATTAACAATTAGAATCAGATCAAATGAGTTGAAATGTTCAGCACTTTGAGCAAACTCGATCAGGGAAAAGCGTATCCATGTACATTACATAGAGATACGGACTTACACTTTGTTGAATGCTTCTTCCCAGTCAGCAGCGTGGCAACGGTGGCACCAAAGTCTTTCAAGATCGTATAGCTCGCGGAGCACGTATATCCCCAGTTACTGATCTGGTGGTTCTGAAGGTGGCTAGAAAGGAAGTAAAAATATAACCAACATGCTGTAATTATTTGATTTTAAAAAACAATAATTAAAAAATTAAGGTTTTTAAAATCACTTTCGTAAAGGAAAAAAGGCTCCACATTGGATACGGTCTAGGGCGGCACACAGCCTAAATGCATGGCTCTTAACCTTTTTTAAGAAGTTATTCTAATCTCGAATCCATTGGCAGAAATCGTTTCACCATTTTTGCATACTCAAATGTCTCCGGTGCCTGCTTCAAAAATACCTAGTGTATTTATACATTTCATATAATAGTTGTACAAATGAATGTAAGATCTACCTTAACACATCAAGCAATCACAAATCGTTGTGTTTATTTTTATTGGATGATTGTATTAAAAATATTGTACTTTCTAATTTATATAAAGCAGTCACAATACAGTACATTCTAAGGTAATATGCGACTATAAAGAAATCTGGGTACTAGTTTAACTAATTTATCTGAAAGAAGTGACGACTAAATGAGACGATTTCTGTTGGCTACAAAATTCTTTTTTTGGAACATACATGTACATCCTTAAGAACCCACAATAAAAACTTTTCGAAATATATATATATATATATATATATATATATATATATATATTTATATATATATATATATATATATATATATATATATATATATATATACATATATATATATATATATATGTATATGTATATATATATAATAAGCAATATATACTATAGCTTAATATTTTGCTACAGCGGTTATTAATCTACAAAAGATCATTTTTATAACAATCGAAACGGGTCTAGCAAAATATTAATTTATGTTATTTTGTAAATCCAATCCAATCCAATTTTATATATTTGCAATTTTATGATGTTCATTAATAACACAATGTTTTATGGAATTATTTGGCAAAATATCCTATGTAATATCAAATATCCTATGTAAGAATATATGAAGGTAAATTAAATTTCAGCGTAAGTTTGCGAAGTTGCGAAAATTTTGAACGTTAACTATCCAAAACTTTGACTGTAGCACTTGGCGGGTTAGAAGTATTATATTTAATAAAAAGATTTATTAAGACTGATACCCAAGAAAATCAATACCTGTAAAATACTCATTTGACTTTAAGTCCAATAATTTGAGCAAACTTGCTGCAAATTGCACAAAGTGATGAGCAAAGCAAAACCAATACTAAGACTGAGACAGTCTTGGTATAGGCCTAGGTATTGCATATTCAGTCTTGGTGATTGTCTTCCTTAAAAACCTTGAGCTATGGTCCAGCCAAAATATTCCGAGTCTTAGTGTTGCTTACATAGTCTTGGTCTTGGCCTTGCTTAGTCTTGCTTATCTGATCTGATGATTACGTTTTTATATAAATTTTTCTTTGCATCTCAACATGAAGACTATCATTTCTTTTTTTTTTATTTGAAACTAAAAATTTCAAATACAAAAATCGTTTTGTTACACGAAAATAACATATTGAAATTGCTCAATATATTTTGATTCATGTATTTATCGGAAGCTGTTATTTTTAACTTAGTCTTGCCCATTTAGTCTTGATCTTGTATACTCGGTCTTGGTTTTCGATGTTGATCTTGGTCTTGCTGGTGTATAGATAATCTTGATCCTGGTCTTGATTTTTGTAAGACCAAAACGAAGACTGAAACACCAAGACCAAGTTAACTCCTCACTAAACTTGATGAATTTAAATGTTAATTCCTTAAGTTAATTGTTAACACCCATAATCAACGATTAACGATTCAATGTTCACCGTTGTATCGATGTATAATTTGCTAGAAGTGCCCAGCTTTCATAATACATAAGATACGCAACACTGAAATAATGAATTAAATACACTATAAGTTGAATTTTAGATTGTTTTCATAATAAAAAGAACTTCAAGTTTGAATTCTTGAATAACGTGGTCAGTGTTTATATATACTTAGCTACGTTTCTTCAGTTCCATCTTTACCGTCATCATTGTCAGTGTCTTCGTGGTACACCTAGAGGTTTTTGTTCTTTTTCACATTGTTATGATTCATTCGTCTATTTACAGTTTCAATAATTTCTCCTGTGTCTAATAAATGTGTGTTTATAAAGAAATGTTCATATGTGATAATTAAATTCATATAAAAACACATGTGTTTCATCAATTAATTCATTATTTTTGATTTCATTTACTTTGTTATAAGTTTACACAGGTAAGTTATTGCACCTTAAAATTCGATTAATGACGATTAAAAAAAAATCGCAAAACAATAAGTTTTATTATAATCATTTTGAAAATTTGGATACTCATATTTATGTGTATCCTTTAAACGTAGAAACTTTATATACAATAGTTCTTTCAGCAGTGAGATCTAAATTTGGCCTAAATTTGGTAAATTTGGCGAGGCCCTATAGTGGCGCAAGAAGATGCCTCTATACTCCTTATACCACCTAGCAGGATGCCTCAGCCTATAAACAGTATATTTTGAAAAAGGATTTTATACATTAAAAAACAACTTTCAAATTTTATTTATGAAAAAAACAAGCTTTGTTCCATGATTAACAAAAATTTCTTGCTTTCTATAATATCTGCTTCCATAGATAAAATTGCCAAAGCTAAAAACTTCTCTTGACTCATTGTATTTCTTAAATAAGTGTTTATAATGTAAAACTCGTTTTAGCGGAGGTTTTACCGGTATTGTTAAGAAAATTTAAACGATAATATTGGCTAAATTAAATTGCATTCATACTACATTACCTGAGTCTTGAGATTCTGTGAAATAATTAGGTTTTTAAGGATAATTAAGATCCTAGAAAACGAATTATCGCTGAAAATGTGTCCAAAATATTGACAATCGGATCGGATTTCAAACAATATCTCAAGAACGGCGCTTCCAATATTGTTAAATAGATGTTAATTTTGAAATCAACAGACAAACTTTAAATCTTCGATTTTAATCAAATTATGTTCTTCAGGGTAGTTTGACCTGTAGATTTTAAAAATCTATTTGCGAATTTGATTGGTAGTTTTTGAGATATCGCCTAAAATTCGGTCCGAAGGTGAATATTTCGAACCAATTCCAAGAATTATTTCATAAAATAGCCTTCCAATTGTAAATAAAACAGTTAATTATGGTGTATTTCTAGACTTCAAAAGCCAGTCATGCAGGTGCCAATCAATTTAGGTGGATAAAATATTTACGATAAGAAAATAAGCTAACGAAGAGTTTATTTTTTCTAGTTGATTTTCCTGAATAAGCTATATTGATTGATTCATGAAAAGTAACGAACGAAATTTTCAAATTTTCTCTTTGAAAGGATGCATAAATTATAACGGTATCAAAATATATATTTAAATTGCAACACAAAGAAAATTCATTTTAATATTTACATAAATTTCCATTTATTATATTTATAGTTTAATGTGTTTGAACAACGTGATCTTTCAAATGTTTATTTAAAATTGTAAAAAATTTTTTTGAAAGGCCACCCGTCTACAAATCAATATGTGAACAATATTGTATGTTATATCGAATGATTTTCATTACACTTGACAGACAATATAAATGTTTATGTGGAAAACAACTGAAAATAATAACTGAATCGCATTTATTATTTAAATATTTATCATATTATGATAGTCCTTGCAGTTATGAAGAAATAGGGTACCGGACTGATTCCGATTGATTGAAGTTAATAAGCTATGAAAGATTATTTTCTCTTCTTTTCTACCTCTTTCTTGTAAACGATGTTTATAAAATTCCATTAAAAATATGTTATGACAATATGAAAATTCGAATTTTTGTAAAATTTTAGATTGTGCGAACAAACTTATAACATATATAAAAAAACAAGCTTGTAAAACTTGTACGATTTTTAGACGATCGCATCTCATTATTAATTGATTAAGATTAGTAACTGCACTATTTGATCTTTGATCTTTGTTATAGACGCCGACTAATCGGAACAAGTCTAATTTAAACTAATGAAAAATAGTGATAGTGGAAACCTATTTTTGAATACAGTTGATTGATTTTTGCGAAGTCAATGCATAAATTAAATCAATTAATCAACCAAAAAACGTGAAATGTAATTTTTTTCTTAATAAATGTAATCTTACTTTCAATAAAATTATTATTGGTGTTTTTCATTTCATATAACTGGATTTTATTGGACAGGATCGTAGTCAAACAGAGGGTGGTAGACGGAGTTATTAATCTTGAGAAGAGTAAAACTAATTGAAAGCAAAAAATAAGTTCTTACTAAATTTGTTTTAAAGGGGGGCAGATTCACTCAAAATCATTCTTATTTTGGAGAAAATGTCGTTAAATAAAAATTGATTTGTATATATTTCATGTAGTTGGATTTTCTACAAAATCAGTTAGGTGCAGTTTTTCTAATTATTTTTTAATTTTACCTTTTTCAGTCGAAGCTAACCAATAAATTTTTTAGCTAAGGATAAGATATTGATCACAAAGAAAAATTAAAAATTATTTTTAGTTTATTTTTGAAGGCGGTTCTTTTTTTTAAATTTTTATTTTTAACTTTTGAGTGTTGTATACAACAACAAATTTTTTTTTTTTGAGGAAATTTAATCACTAAAAACTGTTTTGCTACTTCTCTCCTCTAAGGACATCAGCTCTAGACCATATTGAAATGGGACCACACAGGAAGCTCCAGCTTTCAAATAAAAAAACAATGACAAATCGGTTCACCAAGTCGAAAGTTCTTAGATAACAAACATAAAAAAAAAATCGAATTGAGAACCTCCTTTTTTGTGTTCGGTTAAAAAATACAAAAGTCGAAGGCTATTTAATTCATTTAGTTGGTTTTTCTTATTTATCATCAATCATTTTGGATATTTTCAATCACATTAGAGTATATAGTTAGGCAAGGGCCAGAATATCAAAACTTTTTTTTTATTTTAAATGAAATTTCGCTTGATATAAAGAATGAAAACGGGAGGTCAAATATCTCGGCTTACTCCTCATTGACCACGGACTTGTGGTTAGGTATGTATACCTATAGCAATTTTAACAGTGTAAAAAAAAATTTGTTTACAGTTACTTTAAGATCTGGAAAAAAAGTAATCAGCCTTGGAAAAAATATATATTTTTATTTTACCTTTCATACAGGTAAATCTATAACATTAATATTAATTAAAAATAAAAGTAATATTATACCGTAATTGGATTTTATTTATCTATTACTACTTATTAGCATAAAATATGATTAATCCAAAATTTAACGTATATATTTTTATATCCGTCATATATAGATCAGGATCAGAATTGTTTTGAGTGTGCAAAAATAGAGTACCGCATTTTGTCAATTGAATTGTGTTCAAAATAACTTAAATATCAAAGATCTGCATGTAGCAGGATCAATTTTTTGCTTAACTATTTTTAGGACTCCATTCTCCTTTCTAGACGGGCTATAATGTTTGGATTTATATTAATGATTGATTTATGTAAATTAGGCAAAATGAAAATCTCTTGAACCCATGGAATTCTTCGAAAAATGCTTTGTTTTCGTGTTATAAGCGATTTAAAAAAGCCAAAACATGCAATTTTTAAGTATGATTTTATTGAAAATTTTTAATTATCTCTATATAGAATTATTTTTAAAGAGTTATATTTTCGTTTAGTATGAGTAGTTGAGTTATGTCATTTTCAAAGTTTCCTTTTCCTCATAAAATTTCTTTTTTTTTTGTGACTGTTTTGTGAAAAGAATATTTCGAAAAAATGATGAAGAGTCCAAAAGTGTTTATTATAAAATAAATACATGGCCTTGAGTTTTTAAAAACATGTTGGCATTAATGTATAAAATGATGACCTGTTTTGCCCAAAATAATATAAATTAAATGCCAGTTTCCATAATTCATTTGGATTTGTTATAAAACAAAATTTTTAATTTTTGGCAAAATTTAACAACAAAACTGTAGGTTGAAAATAACAGGTTTTTAAATAATTATGTGTTTTATAATTTCCTTCTTTAAAATTAGTTAATTAGTCATAAGACGAAGTAAAATATGACCGACAGCTCTTACAATTCATATCAGAAACGTATATGATAATATGAGAAATTTTCATATTCGGTACAAATTACCAATACAAGAATCTTCTTTAATACATACTAATTACTAGCAAAAGTCTGTAGCCTTAAAGATATATTGATTGAGACAGTATTTCCAAACTAAATGAGTCTAATGTTAATTAAATAATGTCACAGGTTATTCTTACTATAAGTCAAGTAATTTTAAAATAAAAGTTACTCAAATTAATTCGCTAATAATTACTTTAATACTATAATACTTTACAAATATTATATCATTTCAAATTTCTTCCACTCTTTTTGAATTTTTAACAATTATTTTTGATAAATTAACTAACAACTAGACCCTTTTAAAAATCAAAATAGTCGATTTACCTCCTATGAATACATAAAAAAGATGTCTAAAAATTTTATGTTTTTTATCGAAAATTAGCAAAAAATTTTTCAATGATTCTTTGTGTTCCAAAGAATATGAGCTTCCAATATAAATATGAGCTTTGATAAGGTTCAATTGGAGTTTAACAGTATGTTGTTTTCTAAGTTATTAAAGACTTGAAAATAAATATTGATTATTCAATTCGAAGGCAAACTAAGAAATATTGATATATACTGATAATATAAGTCGTTTTTAATGCGGGTGTTGCCCTAACATAAAGGACTGTGCTTCTAAACAAATGTGTGACTAAAATAACATGAAATATACATTGTATTTCTTTCAATTTCCCAGCACAAGTAACTCAAAAGATACTGATCCAAAAGTTATGAAATTTGGTATGCACAATATTGACATGAAGAAAATCTAGAGCGCTCCAAGAGTTTTTTCCGAAAAAATTTCTAAGGTAAGAATCAAAATTTGACAAGTACTAGGTTTTCATGTCAATATTGAGCATAATAAATTTCATAACATTCGGAGAATTATTTTTTGAGTTTTTTGTGCTGGAAAATTATACCATATAAAAATAATCGATTAATCAAATCATTTTCTAAAACACAAATCTATTGCCATTTAAATTTCACTCTTAGTGTAAAATACAAGTTAAATTATTTGATTTTACTTATTAATTACAAAAAATAAATTGATGAGAATTATTATTTTTTGTTTTAAATAAATTTAGAACATTTTTTTTTGTTATTTTATCTAACACAAATAGTAGATAATTAAATAGTATGATAAATAAATAAACAGTACACTAAGCAATGCGAAGTTATTGGAATATTTATTTCAAATAATAAATTAAGTACATTGTTTAGAAATAATTGTGATAATTCTAATATTCTCATAATTATTTATTTTAGATAAATTTACTTGTTCATTTTAAATTAATATTATTTTGAATACTGAATGAATTACTTTCCAAATACTCACAATTATTGGATTGAATACAGGAAGAAAATACTTTCTTTTTGTGTCTTTATACTGGAAGTAACAGAATAAAAAATGTGAATATACTTGAACCAGAAGAACTGACTCTTTAAGTGTTAAAAAATTCTAAGTACCTCGTGATTTCAGCTTTTTTAAATTCTTTTAATCAAATTTTGTTCTTTATACCTAAAAGCTATCTAAAATAAATATTTTTCGACAAAATTCGGTCTGAAGTAAATGGTATTTCCATTTCAATTTTTCTCATAGATTCACCTTCATCGATAAGCTTATAAATTTTCCTAAAGCTTCATCTTTTTGGTAGACGTACCTACGTCTTTATTTTGGCATATATATATATATATATATATATATATATATATATATATATATATATATATATATATATATATATATATATATATATATATATAAAATAAATAAATAATTCAAATCGTATTTCCAAAAATTAAAAATGGAAACATTTAATTTAATTACTGAATCAAAAAAATTGCAATACTCCTTGACTATTCCATAAATTTTCTCTCAACATTCCTTAGACAGTAGACACTCTGAAAAGTCAAAATCGTCATAAATGCCAATGGTAAAAATTATAATAAACATCAAGAGAAGCACCTTCTTACCATATAAATATTTAACCACAAGCATTCCCATTTTGATTTTTGGGGTTAAAAAACTGTACTTTTCATTAAATTATAATGCGTACTTATTATACATATATCGTCATCATTGACTGGAACCAATAATTACATAAATAAGTAATCCTACTCATTCGACCATAAATAACCATAAAACAATGGTCAAGGTTTTAATAATATTATTAGATAAATTCAATTGTATTTATTGTCAAGAAAATGGGCGTTATTTCTTATAAACATTTTGTTTGTAAGAAATAATTATTACATGTAGATCAATGGATATTATAAACAATTGATGAATATTAGTGAATTCAACCGTAAATATGTCTTTTTTTTGGGAAATATCAAAGATTCAATTCAATTGTAGAAGATTTTATTCAGTTTCATCTCTTTACTGCATACCTATAATCAAATCTGGCAAGTTAAATTTGACTCAATTCTCAATGATCGATTGAGATGAAATTGAGCATTCACTTATTAATCAGATGGTAATATAAAATTATAACATAATATAATAAAAAAATAACTGTTGGAAGCGTTGTAAAATTGTATTCTTTTTTTTCCTTGCGCTTCCACCATATTTTTATTTTTTAATTAAAGGATGTTAAAGGATGAGATTTAGCTTAGGTGTGTTACAATATTATTTATAATAGTTATTATAGCTATAACATCAACTAATATAAAATATTTAAAAAAAATTTCCTTGTTTTTCCGGTTAACTAGGGTCTAAAAAGGACAATAATTACATTTATTTTAAAGTTGATCGATTAGTTTTTGAGGTATCCGTATAGAATTTCAGGGAAAATCCCCAGTAAATTACGCATCCAATCGTTAAATAAAGGTTGTTTTTAAAATTTATGAGTCAAACTTACCTTATTGACATAGTTCTATTGAAATATGTGACTAAAAAAAGTTATCTCGCTTTTTCGAAATTTTTTAAGGGTAAGTTTACCTCTTTGAAAAAATCAAGTGAATTGAAAAAATATTTTTGATTTGGAAGTGAATAAAAATTCCTTCTTAAGGTAATTTAGACCCAAAAATTACAAAAATCGGATCCATTTGACGATCGGATTCGCCATATCGCCATATGGCTCAAAATTGTATTTATCAGAAACTTGAAGAAATAATATCAAATCACATAATTATAAATTGTTGCACACACTGGGTACATACATATTCGCCACAATGCACGTAAACTGATGATATTCGTTTGTTTAGGAGAAATCATACTAGGTCATATTGGCCGACTGGGCCATTATTACAAGAAACTACTCTTCTATAAATAAAAAATACTTATCACATCCATCATAGCATCAAAATCGTTTCACATCCAAGTCAAAATTTTGTGTTGATTTTTATCGAACATTTACTAAAAAATAAATTTTGAATGTAATAAATAAATCACCTGTATAATAACAATAATAAATATAAATTAAAATAGGATCATGTTTTATATAAACAAAGTTTAAAATTATTTATTTATTATTATCTTCAATCTATATACAATTTCGCCTACATTCTATTTTTAATAATTATATTATGATGTATATTCAATACTTAGTCTATAAGTAATGTTTATAATTATTTATGAAAATAGTACAATAAAATAATCGTATTTTGTTTGAATCAGACAAGAGGATAATTTATTTTTCAATTTCTTTATTCACTATCCCTGTAAAACATGTAATGTATACTTATGGAATTAAAAAACGCAACGACCTGAATCTTCCCCGCTTACTTAAAATTATAAAATATATTAATTTAATGGAGTATTTTATAATTTTTTCACATTAAAATGAATGTTATTAGATAGATAAATAAAATTAATTTCGATAAACAACTCAACACAACAAAACAATCGAGTATTTAATGTTTTTAAATAGATACAAAAGTGAAATTAAGTAAGTGTTGCATTTTTTGATTCCATCATACCTACATTCAAGCATGGGAAGAGAGGAAGTTGAATAAGCGACAAAAGTCTATACAAATGAGAAATTCTCGTTAATCTTTTAAAACCTCCAAAATGAGAATACGAAATATCAATAAGAGGAAATCGTTTTTCTAGGCCTCTGTAACTAAGACTATTACTTGTCATGTACTCCTATAAACGACAGTTAAAATCTCGTTTCATCCTTTAAGAGAATTTAAAAAATTTTTTCTTAGCGGGTGTTTAAATCGTAATAACGAATTGTATGCTTTAAGCCCAATCAAATTTTGTACCCTCGTTTACTCTTTTTAGGGTTGAATGTTCAAAAACTGTTTTATAGCGATTTCCAACGTCGTAAATACTATATGTGAGCCCAATTTCAAACCAAATTCATTGATTTCAGCTACATGTTCATACAAATTTTGAACCTCTGATTCACCATTTTACTGATGAAATTTCCAAAAATTCTTACTTAGTGGATGTCCATTTATGACTTAGCTATTTGTGTTCCAAATGTCAACCTAATTTGATTAGCGGTTTGGCCCATTAATTGATAGATCAGATATCTATCATCTGATCTATCAATTAATAGTTATTAGATCAAGCAGAGAGGAGCAAAGTGTCGTCTGTAAGAAGGATCAACATTTTTCCTCTTAAAATTTGACGTTAAGTGTCTGTAACGTTGTAAATGATAATTTCACTATTAAGTTCAGAAGCAAGAAGTTATTTTTAGACGCTCAACAACATCCTTAGTGTTATCAATATGAAATTTGGAATGTACAAGTAGGTCTTTGTATCGAAATTTGATAGATTATATTCTATAAGAATACGATTTTATAACTATCAGAGATATTTTGGTGGTTTAAAGTTTTGTGGTTCAATGTCTGTAAGGTTTTACAAAGGCCGATCGATAGAGGAATTTTTCACACATTTTATATCAAATGTAGTGTACTAAAACTATAAATCAAACAAAATGTAATAAAATTAGTCGATATTATAATTTTATTGTTACAATGAAATCATCACTTCAGAAATTACAATCAAGGAAGATGAGCTGTTATTTAATTGCTGAATTAATTTCACAAACCGTATTTAGATATGTCGAGGATAATACAAAAATTTTATCATTATAAATATAAATTTGCATTTTAATTTTTTGGCTCCAATGATTTTACTTAAAACGGAAATAGTTAAATGCTTATGTAATCATTAATTTTTATGGTTTTTTGTTTAAATAAAATTTGACATTGAGAAATAAATCGTGTTTAATAAAATCGTATTTTGTTTATTTACTTTTATTATACTCGACATTATCGAATAAGTAGTATACCTGAGTATATTAATTTTAGTCTAAATTCTAAAATTTGTTATGCTAGAAAATGTTCACCGAATCTCACACAATTTATTTTTTATTCTCGTCATTGGGAAGTTCGTCGTGTGAACCTGTAAACGTGAAACGCATCGTACTTAGACCACTTGTTTTGCAGATGTTTCATTCTGAATTTTAAGGATTTTTACAGGAAATACTTGTATATTCGTGAAGATTAATAGTCAACACAGAAAGATGAATTTATATGGTCCATAAAATAAGCGAATTGCGTGTCACTATTTTGTTAGTATCACTTTCCTTTATGTTTATAATCTATGCTAATATATTTTACTATTAAAAAGGGAAAGTTCTGCATGTTTTTTTTTGTTTTTTATGTTTTATTCACGCAAAATTCACGAACTCAATGCAATTGTATTGTGACTTAAAAAATATGCAAAAAATGCAAAATATGCAAATATGAATTAATATTTTGCTCTTAAAACCAATTGAATGGAAAATAGCCTTGACTTGATTGATGTTTAATAAGCCTATAAGTTGAATAACTGCTTAGTTTCGATGGAAATTATAATAATAATATTTTAATTTGTTGATAGATTATTGGGATTACCTATTGAGAGCATTTTAAAAACTCAGAAACCAAAATTTTTGTTCTGTACTTAGCTTAGAGAAATCTCTCAAGTACCATTATAGAACATTTATAGTTTTTCAATTATCTCCATCTCTTTGTAAAGCGACTTTACTCCACAATTCACGTTTGTTCGGAGCAAAATTAAATATCAATTAAATTAAAGAAACGTTTAAACTTCTTTCTTATTTCTATTACTTTCCGTATCTGCTTCCCACATTTTTTGGTTTTGACTTCTTTGGTCTTACAAATATATTTTACCCATTAAATCCCACAACACAAAGACGATCAGAAAACGAATATTATATAAATAGCATATTATATTTTAAATTTTATTAAATAATCACTAGAAATTCGTAAAAATGAGGCTTTATTAAAATACACAATATTATAATTCGGACTTCAATACTTTTAAAAACTGAATCTACATTAAAATTGTGAATATTATAAAATAATTTTTTAAATATAATTCAAACGAAGAACAATTTTCTTGAAAACTATAATTTTATGAATATCTTTGCCCATTTCTTGGTGTATACTTAGAATAACTAGCCTGAATTTCCTTTCCTTTAACATTAAGGAACGTAACTAATAAGAGCTTATTCTACGAAGGGTAAAAAAGCCATATATTCGACATCCAGATAATTTCAAAGCATTGGATAACACTAGCCTATTGATCTCAATTATAATTTTGGACATGTCCACAGTGCCCATATTGTGGATTTGTGATTGTTTGTTAGGTTAATTTTGTTTTTCTATTCTTCCATATAACAAAAACCTACATTTATTTTTTCACTTTTCTATTTACTTTCTTCATGAATTTTTTGTTCTTTCTGTCTAAATTATAGTTGAAAGCAATTCAAATTTTAAGCACAATTTATACAAGTGTTTAAACAATTATTTCAATTAGTTGTATAATACAACTTAACATTTTTTAAGAGTCGCAATATTTTTTCAATAAATTGTAAAATTAATGCTTTCTCAACTATATAAATGCTGTTTAGTTACAACGTTATTAAAGTAATTACAATATCAAATTAAACTTTCATTTATTACTTTAAAAAAAAAAAAAATTGTCTAAACTACAAATAAAAATTTTATATGCATCGTTAAATTACATTGTTTTCAATTTTAATTACAGGCGTGGAGTGGAAAATATTATCGAAAACAAGAATGAGATAGTACACAAAAATTAAATATGTTACCAATAATATTTTTTATAATTGGACTTGTCCAAATTGTTTGCGGCGAATATATACCACCTGGACCAAAATACTTATGTCCCGATAATCCAATTTTAATACATCCATGCAAGTGTATTAGTAATGGAGATCCAGGTATACGTGTGGAATGTGTTAATACGAATTTGGCAACAATGAGTATTGGATTAAATAATTTGGCAACATATAAAATACCAATTGAGGAGTTGATTTTGGATCAATGTAATATTGGTGAGTATTTTATTTTAATAGCCAACCGCTCGTAAAAGAACCATCGCGTATATTTCCTTCTACAAGGCCAGGTAATTAAGCCAGACATTGCTTAAAACGGGTTCTAGATGGACAATTTATACTTTGGCGTTTTAACCATGCTTAAGAGTTGCGAAAATATGCACTCCCAAAACCTGTTAACTCAGTTAACCAACTCGCAACTTCGAAAATAGGTTCTTTGCAAGAATACTTTGCAGAAAAACAGATCTTAGGTAGACTGTAGCTAAACTGGGTTGGAAAAACTATCTTCAGGCATGATCACTATAGGCTTTTTGGCTATAGTTTTATCCTATGCGGGCACTCTTTGCGATCTAATTCAATCTATTTTGAGTGTGAACGGAAATTGCAAATAACTTATCGAAAACTTATTTCTTAATCGAATGATCTTAATATCAATTTTTTTTTTTTTACAAATTTCCAGGTCGCTTATATGGTACATTATTTCACAAATTAAAAATACGTATATTAAAAATT
Source organism: Chrysopa pallens (assembly GCA_020423425.1). NCBI lineage: Eukaryota > Metazoa > Arthropoda > Insecta > Neuroptera > Chrysopidae > Chrysopa > Chrysopa pallens. Next base: position 24,182 of record JAEMTY010000433.1, read on the forward strand.
AAAAATACTCCAATATTAACAATCGATGAACATACATTCCACGGTACAAATCGAACATTAAATGAACTATATATAACCAATACGACATTACAAGAATTTCCAAAACTAGCATTTCGTATATTAGGAAATTTAACAATATTAAATATTGACCAACATCAAATAACATCATTGGCAACAGATGCATTTGGCGGTAGTGAAATGGTTAATAAATTACAAAAATTTCATTTAACTAATGGCAATTTAACGCAATTACCAGTGGAAACGTTAACACCATTGAAGAAATTAAAATTGTTGGATTTGCATGGTAATCAATTACAAGAATTAAAACGTAATCAATTTCGTGGTTTACGTGATACTGAAATGTTAGATTTAAGTTTTAATCAATTGAAGAAAATTGATTCATCACATTTAGCGGATTTAACAAAATTATCATTTTGTAATGTATCGCATAATAGTTTAACTGAATTAACAAGGTAAGTGAATTCCGAAACCCATTCAATTGATATCTCAGAAACTATCCATTCAAGCGTAAAATAAGTACTACATTTGTATTTTTTATTTTGTAAAATATAAAAATATAAGTTGCATCCAAAATAAAATATCTTTTGTTTTCAGAGGTGCATTTGCACGTAATGCAGTTTTACGAGTATTAAATATGTCATTTAATAAAATACGTCGCTTAGATACAAATTCATTTCGTGGTATGCGCTTTTTACGTCGCTTATATTTATCCGATAATCAGATAACAGACATTGGACGTGGTACATTTGGTTCAATTACACGTATTGGTACAATTGATTTAGCACGTAATCAAATTAA